>LR751437.1:140892-171473 GCA_902729485.2 Mus minutoides | reverse complement strand
CACTGGTTTGCTGTAGATTGCTTTTATCATGTTTAGGTAAGGGCCTTGAATTCCTGATCTTTCCAAGACCTTTATCATGAATGGGTGTTGGATTTTGTCAAATGCTTTCTCAGCATCTAAGGAGATGATCATGTGGTTTTTATCTTTGAGTTTGTTTATATAGTGTATAACGTTGATGGATTTCCGTATATTGAACCATGGCAGGGTACATTTTTAAAAAAGGAGTTTCCTTACACCGCAAACCCATGGCATACCCAGAAAAGTCAAGCTTGCACATTTTCTCTAGTGGTACTGTCTCTTCATAAATCTGTGATATTTTAGAATTGTTTGGTAAGGAGCACACACTTCCTAGATTCCAGATAGAACCAAGTGAATGTCAAAGTCACACACAGATACACACACACACACACACACACACACACACACACACACACACACACACAAGACAGAGTCAAGAAGTTCTTAAATTGGAGTGGATAGAGGATGGACTAGTATACAGAGAGGGGTGTTTAATCCCAGCAGAGTATGATCACCTGGGGCTGGTGTGATTCCATACAGGCCATCTTAAGAATTCTGCAAGTTAGCTGATAGAAGAGAGACTCAAATTCCCTATTGGAAAAACAAAGGCAAGACATATTGTGATGTCTTTTACAGGCTTCCAAAATTACCTCTGTGTCTCGGATTTAAGGAATCTGGCTGCCAAATGAGTGATGTCTGGGTGCCTTCCTTTAGAGCCTGTGACTTAAGGAAGGTCACATTTTCTTCTATATTATCTAGGTTCCCATGGCATTATGCAAAATAAAAACAACCAAGAAACTTGCTTATCACCACCAAGGAGCTATTAAAAGGCCCAATGATATCCCTGGAGCTTTGTCTCTGTAATTCTACTGAGGCACTTTATCATTGACAGCTATTGATCTAAAGGACCAGCACTGAGGGAGCTCCTGCATTTCAATTTCAGAGAAACATGGGTGAATGCTAGCTATTCCTAGGGAGAATTTCATGGTATCTTTTGACAGGTGTATGGACTCTGAACAGGGAACCATCAGATGGTCTTTAGAAATGGAAGGCTGCTAAGAGGAGTTTGCTCTAAGGAGAAGTAGTCTGCCCTGGAAACACACTACAGAATTCTGAGAACTTTAACTGTTGGAGAGTATTTTCAAGAGAGATCTAGGCTGTAAAGATGTCAGCCAAAAAGAAGGGATATATAGCTGAGGTAACAGAGGGAGGGAGACCTAGGTTCTAACTCAAATTCTTCTGCTTGACTTTTAAAGTCGACTCCTAGGTCATTCCACTTCAGTTTCAATCATAAAATCAGGATTATGGTAGCCAACATTCAAGATGCTGCTGAGGATTAGTAGGCTCTCAATTCAGTCTTTTTTTATGTCTGTTCTATACCCATAGAAGCTCCAACATACCCATAACATCAATTAAGTGCCCCTTGGAGGATGTAAAATCTTAATTTAATCAATCAAAATTCTGACGATTATTCAAAATGATGGCATAGTTGGACCATGAAATCTGTTTTATGTGACATCGCCTTGACCCTGATTTAAATTATTTTTTCTCTTCCTCCTTCCCCTTTCCTGTTTTCCACACCTCTGAGTCTTTCTTGCAAACACTCATCTCACAAAAAGTACTTTCCATCTGTGAGCATAGGTAAAACCTCATCTGTAACTATCAAATGAGATACCCATTCTACTGAATTCTGCTCACAGTGTACTGCAATCTTCATAGGGACAGAGTGGTAATGTTCATGGTGTGTGTGCAGAACAAGAAAAAATACTTTTTTTTCTAAAGATATAGGTGGGTAAAACCACAGAATTTCACATAGCACCTGCTTGTCATCCCTCTCACATATGTAATTGATAGGTTTTCATGAAAAAAAAATTTATGTTTTGAGAGCTTTTGGAAAGATAGTCAAGCTCTGATTTTCAAATTCAAGTCTTTTATTTTATCAAATACATGGCTGTTGTGCTGTGTGAAGGCTGCACACAGGCGACCAGCTGTGGAAAATCCATTTCTCCTTTGTAAGCAGATCTCAAGCAGTCTGGAGCTCATGATTTAATTGCAATGGAATGTATTACAGGCTTTCCCCCAATCATAATAATTATGCAGTTAGAGAAGAATGTTGTATTCTTAATATATTCCCTACAAGGAAAGAGTCCCCTTAGTATCCATAAAGTGCTAAAAATACATTTAAAATTTAATTAAAATTATTTTTTCAGCTACATTAATATGTGAAAAAACATTATGAAAACAATTAGAAAGTCAATTCAAGGAATTTGCAGGCATTTAATTCTCTTTTCAAGAAGGCACTTTAATCCCTATTAAATCTTATGGAAAATTAGAATCAGGAGTAGTTAATGAATAGCTTCCTAACCCATAGCTTCTCAGAAGGGAAAACAAATCATAGGGGATGGAAAATAAAAAAGAAAACAAAATATAGGCTCAAGTAAGAAAGAAAAAGACCCCCAACCATTAAAAGCATAACAGTTTGAGTTTATAAACATTTCACCTACTCAAGAACCTCTAAGCTTGTACTCAGTGTTTCCAGGGTGTGACAAACACAATTTTGACCACATACTTGAGGTCAGCCCTGAGACTCCTGGTGACCTCCAGGTCAGAGGGTAGCTGAACTGAGGGGCACTGAATCATCTCCCATAAGTTGAAGAAGTGGACAGTAGCAATAGGACTAGTACTAAGAATCCTAGTAAGACTATTACCATACTACATGATAGTAGTTATGAAGCCATCCTACAGGGAAGTAAGAGAGATGGATTATCATCACTATTTACCCAGTGCTTCCTGTGTGCCTAGAACTCTTTGGGAATTATTTCATTTAATTCTCTAAGTGACACCATGAGCACAAAATAGCAACAGATGGACAATAGTCATGAGGCTTGTTTAACACCACAGAGTAGTAGTCAGTACAGATAGGATTCCAGCTTGGGTTTTTGTGATTTAAAAATCCTTACTGTGTACCTGGTCTCACTGAACTGTCTCAGGATATCAGCTTTTAGGTCTCTGGGAATTTAGCTAGTGTGGCTCACTCCACTTGCTGCCCTGGTTCCCACCTGTCCCCCAGGCCCACCCTAGTGCCCATTTTTATAAGGGAATAGAAATTTGAATTGGAAGTTGTACTGGCTAGTTTTGTGTCAACTTGACACAGCTGGAGTTATCACAAAGAAAGGAGCTTCAGTTGAGGAAATGCCTCCATGAGATCCAACTGTAAGGCATTTTCTCAATCAGTGATCAAGGGGGAAAGGCCCCTTGTGGGTGGGACTATCTCTGGGCTGGCAGTCTTGGGTTCTATAAGAGAGCAGGCTGAGCAAGCCAGGGGAAGCAAGCCAGTAAGGAGCATCCCTCCATGGATTCTGCATCAGCTCTGGCTTCCTGACCTGCTTGAATTCCAGTCCTGACTTCCTTGGTGATGAACAGCAGTATGGAAGTATAAGCTGAATAATCCCTTTCCTCCTCAACTTGCTTCTTGGTCATGATGTTTGTGCAGGAATAGAAACCCTGACTAAGACAGAAGTATATAGGATAATGAAGGAGAATTGCATTCATAAACTAGGCTCAGACAGCCTGAGACCATTTGTCAGAAAATGAATGTCCATTGTGGCCATATCACCTTGAAACACTTGATCTTGTTTGATCTCAGAAGATTTCTTGGCTATCTGAAGTCACTCTTACCTCTAATCACTTATGATATTCTTTGTGGTGATTTTTCCAATACCATTTTAAAACTAATCTTTTAAAACTGATATACCATTAATAAAATTATACATAACAATAGAGTGCCATGAGATGTTTCAACAACATATCTGTTCGTAATATTTAAATGATGTTAATTTCATCTTGTCTATATTCTTAGTCATTTTTTAATTTCTTCATGATGAAACATCCAATATATTTTTCTGGCTTGTAAGACCTTTGTGATTGCTGCCACACTTATCATACTCATTGATCCATTAATCATTCTTTCTACACCAGTTGAGGTTTGGTCTGTTGCTAGGTTTTTTGATGCTAAATTTTGTACTCTAAGGTCTGGGTCTACCAGTAATTTCTCATGTTTACAAGCTTTTGTTGTCCAAACCTTGTTCCTTAATTTAAAACTATTGGTTAAATAAAAATGGCTACAGCCAATAACTGGGAGGATTAGAGGAAGGTGGGTTTTGAGTTACCTGGTTAGGGGTGGAGAAGACAGGGGAGAGAGGAGAATGAGGAGAAAGCATCATGAGGGGAGATGTACTATGAGCACATGGTCAGGAGAAACAGCAAATATTTGGTGCATACCACTGGAGTGGTAGCCAGGTCAACAGTTAGAAAAGCAGATTAGGGATTACTATCCCAGTAATTGTCAAAGTCATAGACTGGAACAGAAAAGAAATTCCTCCCATCACATAATAATCAAAACATCAAATGCATAAAACAAAGAAAGAATATTGAAAGTAATAAGGTCAAGTAACATTTAAAGGCAGACCTATCAGAATTATACCAGACTTCTCAACAGAGATTCTAAAGGCCAGAAGATCTTCGGCAGAGAAGATGTAGAGAAAGAGGAATGCTCCTCCATTGCTGGTGGGAGTGCAAATTGGGACAAACCCTCTTAAAATCAACCTGGAGGTTCCTCAGAAAATTGGAAATATATCTACCTGAAGACCCAGCTATTTTAGTCTTGAGAATATTCCCAAAAGATGCCCCATTATGCCACAAGGGCACATGTTCCACTATGTTAATAGTGACCTTATTTGTGATAGCCAGAAGCCGGAAAAAAAAACTAGATGTCCCAGGACAGAAGAATGGATACAGAAAATGTGGTTCATTTACACAATGGAATACTACTCAGCTATTTCTAATAAAAATAAAGAAAAAAAGAAAAAAATATTGATCTATTTATCTATCTATATCCTGATTTTTGCAGGCAAATGGATGGATCTAGAAAATATCATCCTGACTGAGGTAACTCAGACCCAAAAGGACATGCATGGTATGTACTTAATAATAAGTGGATATTAGCCAAAAAAAAAAAAAAAAGAAGAAAGAAAAAAGAAAAAAAATAGAGAATACACAAGATATAGTCCACAGAATTCAAATGGCTCAACAAGCTGCAGTGCCCAAGTGAGGATGCCTCAGCACCACTTGGGAGAGAGAAGAAAGCAATCACAAGTGGGGAGGGAGGGAGGGAAGGACTTGTGAGGGAATGTGGACAGGGTGGGGAGGCAGTGGGGGGGGTGTAGAGGGGAACCTGACCTGGTATTGGGTAAGGGAAAAGGACTGAAGCCCTGAGAGCCAGCATAAAGAATGTAAATAGGCAACCTCAGTAAATCAGAGGTTGGGGGGAACCCCCAGAATGTACCAGAGACCTGGGAGGTGAGAGACTCCCAGGACTCATAGGGAGGGACCTTTGATGAAATGCCTGACAGTAGAGAGAGGGAACTTTTAGAGCCCACCTCTAGGGGGAAGACAGGACATCAAGTGAGGGATGGGGTTGCCATTCCACAGTCATACCTCTGACCCATAATTGTTTCTGTCTGAAAGAATTACAGGGATAGAAATGGAGATGAACCTGAGGAAAAGAAGATTCAGTGACAGGCCCAAAGTGGGATTCAGCTCAAGGGGAGGTTCTAAGGCCTGACACTATAAGTGAGGCTATGGAATGCTCACAGAAATGGATCTATCATGGCTGCCCTCTGAAAGGCCTAACAAGCAGCTGAAAGAGACAGGTTCAGTTATTTGCAGCCAACCAATGGACAGAAGCAGGTGACCCCTATTGTTGAATTAGGGAAGGTTTAAAGAAGCTGAGGAGGAAGGTGACCCTGTAGGAGGACTAGCAGTCTCAATTAATCTGGACCCCTGAGATCTCTCAAACACTAGACCACCAAACAGGCAGCATACACTAGCTGATATGAGGCCCCAAACACACATACAGTAGAGGACTTCTGGGTCTGTTTTGTTTTGGGTGGTGGGGGCATCCACATGGAGATGGGGTGGGGTGGGGATGAGGTGTAGGATGTGGAACAGTCAGTCGATGGGGCGGGGTGGGGAATGGAATATGGAGTGTAAAAAATGAATTACAAATAAGATAAAAATTTAAAAAAATATATATATATTTTAAACATTTTTTACTTGATGGCAGGTATCAGGAAGTTAGTACTGTTTTTGAAGCTATGTGCCATATCTGGTATAGTTTTATTTTCACTTGATACACTTTCTTTAACTTTTCTGGCTATATAGTTTTTCTTTTTTTCTTTCTTTCTTTCTTTTTTTTTTTTTTTTTTTGAGACAGGGTTTCTCTGTATAGCCCTGGCTGTCCTGGAGCTCACTTTGTAGACCAGGCTGGCCTCAAACCCAGAAATCAGCCTGCCTCTGCCTCCCAAGTGCTGGGATTAAAGGCGTGTGCCACCACACCCAACTTCCATGGATTTTTCAATGAAGTGTTTGATCATCTAATTTTGTTTTTCAAAAAAAATAGCATGTCAGAGAATTTTTAATTTTACCACCATTTTAAAGATGTACTTTTTTCTAAGTTCGTGGGATTTTGTTTGAGTACTTTAAATTTGCCAGCTCTTTGTCAAAACTTCTTGATCATTCTATGCAAGAACAAAGATACAATATCTGTGGAGATAGGAATACCTGCTAGAAATAGACCTCTACAGAACATTTCCTATAGTGAAAAATATGAGTTTCTCCCACACAGAGATCAGGTGGGAAGAAACACCACTTAAAAACTTATTTATTTCATTTGTGTTACCCATGAAACAACTTATAGACCATATGAAGGTCAAGAAGGAGGAAGACCAAAGTGTGGATGCCTAGAAGGGGAACAAAATAATCACAGGAGATAGAGGATAGGTGGGACTTGGGAAGAAGAAAGGTGGGAGAGAGGAAAAATGGGGGCAGGATCAGGTGTGAGAGGAGATGAGGGAGATGCACAGAGGGTCAGGAAATTGAACAGAGCTATGTAGCAATAGGGGATGGGGAACTGGGGTAGCCAACAGAAAGTGCCAGACACCAGGAAAGCAAGAGGTTCCCAGGACCCAATGGGGATACATAAGCAGAAATACCCAACAAAGGGGAGCAAGAACCTGTAGAGACCATATCCAGAGGCTAGCCTCGGCCCCTGGTTGAGGGATGGGGTAACCCACTCATCTCTAAATTTTTAACTCAGAATTGCTCTTGTCTAAAGGAAATACGGGGAAAAAATGTGAAGCAGAGACTGAAGGAAAGGCCATCCAGAGACTGCCCCACCCATCCATCCCATATGTAGCCACCAAACCCAGTCCCTGTTGCTGATGCCAAAAGTGCTTGCTGACAGGAGCCTGATATGGATGTCTCCTGAGAGGCTCAGCCAGAGCCCTACCGATACAGATTGGGATGCTAGCAGCCAACCACTGGACTGAGCAGGGGGACCCCAATGGAGGAGTTAGGGGAAGGACTGAAGGAGCTGAAGAAGTTTGCAACCCCATTGGAAGAACAACAATATCAACCAATCAGACCCCCCCCCCCCCCAGTGCTCCCAGGGACTAAACCACCCACCAAAGAATACACATGGAGGGACCCATGGTTCTAGGTGCTTATGTAGCAGAAGATGGCCTTGACTGGCATCAAAGGGAGGGAAGCCCTTGGTCCTGTGAAGGCTTGATGCCCCAGTGAAGTAGAATGCTAGGGCGGTGGGTTAGGAGTGGGTAAGTGGGTGGGGGAGCACCCTCATGGGGGCAGGGGGAGGAGAGGTAGTATGGGAGGTTGTTGGAGAGAAAACCCGGAAGGGGAATAACATTTGATATGTAAATTAGCAAAATAACCAATAGAAAATATGTGGGAAAAACATGTTTAAGAAAACAAAGAAAAATGTTCCTTATGGCTTCTACAAAGCACTGAATTTTCTTATAAAAATAAATGATTATTTTTTTACTTTGTTCACTTTTACTCACTGTTTTTCTTATTCATGTTTTAGAGAAATTCTTATTGCTGCTTCCTCTCAGGTTGCTTATAGTGACTTGCTTCTTTAACCTGCTTGGTTGTATTGAGTTTGCTGCGTTTGCCAGTGTATAGGTCTTGGTGCATGGAAAAACCTTTGAGTATTTGCAGGGGATCAGGAAGTTGACCTAGCCTAGCTGCCTTAAGTTTTTCAAATTAGAGGCCTTGGCTCCTTGGGTACTATGTGGTTTTTACTTCCTGAGAAACCAAGGCGCCCTCTCAAGCTGTGAAGCATTTCTCTGTATGTTACCCTAGAAGTTAAGGAAACATAGAGGCTTGACAGGACAATTGGTCTTAGACATTAATTTTGTGTACCCTGTATAGCATCATGGCAACTATAACTGTATTGATCCTGGCAAATGCCACTATATTCCGTTTCTGGTAAGAGCATAAAAACATCTGGTTAAACTGTTACAGCCACAGTCTTGTTGTTGTTCCTCCAACGAAATCCTGGTTTAATTTCTCACCAGCCCTATCAGGTAGCCTTGCCTGGGTAAGTAAGCATGGACATTTTCAGGCATGAATAATTAATTTTCTTTTCTTGTTCTAACATCACCCTGACAATTTTAGGGAGACCACCTTTACATGTTGCACTTGTTGAACATGTTCCATTGCCACAGAGATTTTCATTTTTATTAATATGGTTCCCTCTGTCTTCAGTTTGAACTGCTTCTAATGGCATGTTTTGAAGTTCACTAGTCATTTACTTGATTCAATATGCTGATGATCTCATTAAGTGACTTTTAAATCTTCATACATTTAAAATGTGAACATTTGCTTCCTTTAGCATAGGGATCGCAGTTCTCATCTTCACACTGTCTACTATATTAAAATGCTTGGCAGAAGTTGACCAGTTTTCCTGCTTTTATTGCCTTTTATGGCCCAAAGGGTCAGTTTTATTAGCATCTCAAACCTAGTCTATATCTGCCACCCATTGTTCTTGGTCCTACATGTTAGCGCCTGACAGTTGCACTGTTAGCATGGAACTGTGTGTTTAGTTTCACAACTTATATGGGCAGCCTTGTCGATTCTGAATTTTGCATTGTGTAACAGCTTTTGGGGAATGATAGTCCACATCTCTGAGCATTAGTCTCACTATCTGTAATATAGGAATAATAAATAATTGCACTTAACACAATAGCTTGATTTTCAGTGACTAATGAGTTAGAATGTTGCTCAGCACACTAGATAATGTTCACCGTGATAGTGGCTTTCAGTGCTGTCATTACTACCTATAAAGTCTACTTGGTTGATCTTTTCTTTTTTGTAAATATCAATATTTGGTCAATAAAATCACACATAATTATGTTATATAGCATAATATTATCACATAAGCTTGTTAAGGAATTCTGTACTCCATTTATCTGGTATAATCATAAATACAAAGTAATGCAAAGTTCCTAGGGCAAGAAATGGACTTTGACAAAAGCTGCCTCTTAAAAGCTAAGAGGATTGTAAAGTACACTATTTTTTAAAACAAAACAAAACAAAACAAAACAAAACAAAAATCTTACAATCCAGGCTTGTGCTGAAAAAGCATAGGTGTAGAGAGCTTCTAATAAGCAGATTTTATTGGCACTGTGTTCTAATGGCAACAGATTGCTGAAGGAACATGGGAGTAAACTTATTTGTAACTCAAAGGATCATTTTATAGAGCAAATGATACCCACCAATCTGCCTTTGCCTTAAATCTGAAGTTGGGAATGCAGCACCCGCCACTGAGCTGCAGCGGAGCCGATAATATTCATTGATATGCTTTAGTGCCTTGTGTAAATATTTTCAGTCGCGTAAGAATTGTTCTTAGGAACACCTTTCCTGGAGTTTAGAAAAGATTCTTGCTAATAGGAGGCCCCAAATTTACACACACTATACAAAGGATTTTGGTTTTTTTTGTTTGTTTGTTTGTTTTGTTTTGTTTTGTTTTGCTATGTGTATGTGTTCTTAAGCAGCCCGCAGGAGTCTCACAGTTATGAACCAAACATACATTCAAGTTTCACCATAAAGAAAAAAATTGATATTTGTTCTGCAAACCACCCATATATTGACCTTGTTGTTGTTCCGTATAGAGAGTAGTCTTGCCTTATGTGTGCAGGGCTCTTCTGTCTTGGATTAAAATGTCTAGCTGGTTAATCTCAGAAAGATATTGGCAGGATCATGTCTTGTAAATGTTTAATGACAGTCTTCAGAGGATCAAGGGATGAAGAAGCAATTAAAACTCAAACTCCTGATGGGATAATGTGAATCAGTCAGATTCTTATGTAGTAGTCTGACCCTTGATGGAACACTTCGGTGCAGAGGTCTGTGTGCCATTAAAAATGGAATTCATCCCCCACTGCCGTACAGGAGAGGGTTAGTACCAGAGAATAGCACTTCACTCATTGTTCTGAGTCATTGTACAGCATCAACCTGATAAATAATACTTTGAATTTAAACAGTGTTTCTTTCAGAAAAAGATCAGTGCCTTTGTTTCTTACCTATTGTCACAACAACATTTGGGCGAGGGAAGAAGTTTTATTTTCTATTTGCATTCCTGTTAGGTACAATTCAAGAAAGATCAAGACAGGTAGGAAGAAAGGAATAGGGCAGGGAGAGAGATGTGGGGGTGGGGGACTATTTGCTTGAGATCACATAGTAATACATATAGAGATCTTGAGAGAGACTTGAACTTTGGACTATCAATCTTGCAGTCATTCTATTTGATCAGGGTCAGTAGAAAATCTATATTGTTAAAGACAGAAACTAGTGTGCTTATACCCTCTGTGTTGTAAGTAACTACTCACTTTTGTTATTAAAGCATGAAAAACAATCATATCTATACACACAAATATGAACAGATATGTGTAATTGATTTTTAATGAAATTACATATACATATTATATATGCTATGCATAGAATTATATGTAACAAATACCCATGCTCATATTTTTTAAGTTTAAAAACAAACATTTAGTCCACAGATCACAGTTTATAATTCTGGTGCTAATTCATGACCCATGATAAATGTGCCTTCTTTGAGCTATAAGAACAATCACATGATGGTATCATGCAACATTCATTCGTGCTTCTTGTACTGTCACTAAATGATCAGGAGACTTCCAAGAGTGTTGTTAATAGATTTCTTTTTACTTTCTATATGAGGAAAACAAGAGATAAACTTACTGGTCTAAGACCAGGTGGAAATGAAGCATGAAAACTGTAGTATAAGTTTTGTGACTTTTGTTCCTTCTCTGGTAGCTCTTTTCATTAAAAATTTGTACCTTTACTTTATTTTCACACTAGAAATCTTAGTAGTGGAGGAGCCAAATAACTGGTTGTTGCATTCATCTGTGAGGGTTCAAGTTAGAGATGGAACCACCACTTGCTGGGTTCACATAGGTCTTCTGACTCACTACAATACTGTTGGAGTCTTTCAGAAATAACACAGGTGGAACTAGACAGACCTTTGTAGCCCATTGTAGCTCACTGTTTCAGCATCCTACAGTGATGCTGTGCACAATGATATATTTTTTTTTTCACAATGACCTTCTTGATATACCAAAATTATCCAGACAAACTGATGAGGAAGACGACTGGGTGTTTAGCAGCCTTTAAGATGAATAGTTAGGAACCATGATTTCTAGAATCTCCTCTCTTTCAGAACAGGGTAGGTAATAGGGCCACCAAAGGACTTTCTTTCCCTGCAACTGAGGGGTTTCTTGGAACACAGTATCTGAACACTAAAGTCAAAAATGTCCCAGGCAACTGTGACAGTTCATATTAACTAGTTAGTAAATATTTTTGTTGGTTGAATTGCCAATTTCTGATAACTATGCATCACTGGAGGTGGTTCCCATCTGGAATGGGCAGTAGGAAAATGGGGAAGGGTCTGGGGTAACAAACAAACAAAACCAAGAGTGGTTTCCAGCTTCCTTGAAACACCCAACTCTTGACTATAGAAAACCAGACTCATCTGTATGAAATATCAGTGTATACATATCATTATACAGGGAAATATATATCAGTTTGGATGATTAGTGGTACTTCTCACAGTTACTGGTAAAACTGTATTATCCACCACTTAAGAAACACATGAAAACACAGGCATAAGTGATTACCAGTTTCAACAGAATAGTGGTGGCCAGCATGGGGTCCATAGCAGGTTAGCATGATAGTGTTGACTTTTACACTCAGGACTTGAGGTCATTGAGAATTTTCTCAGACCTCCAGTCTCACCTGCCTTTGATGAAGACTGTAAATTTGGGCTGCCTGGTGACCTACTTGGATTTCCAAGGTTTGGGTGCATTTATTTCTGTGGGCCCCATTGAAACCCAAATCCTCTGTAAGTGGATAGATTTGATCTTTTTGTCAAGGGACTTCAATTATACTACAGGTCAACAATTCTCCTCATCCAGCAGAAAATTATAAATTCCATCACATAGCCTAGTGATGGAATGACTGCTAAAGCATCACAGTGTTGACAACCACAAATGACCAAATAATGTTTGAGAAAAACAGTGCATAGAGTTTCAAACTCTCCTTAGAGACATTCTCTACTGAAGGCCTTATTATAATTTTCATTTGCAGCTGGTGACTGTTTACTTAAGACCTTGGTTATGAAGATTCGGTTTAAATATGCATCAGTAAATTCTGCTGCCATTACATGCTGGCCAACCTCAGTAATGAGTCTGGCTGGCTCTTCAAAGTCTGAATTAGCATCCACAACAGACATTCCCTCTGATTGGCAGGCAGCCTTAAGGAATTCAGACATCTAGCTAGCTCCTTTCCATTTCCTCTCAAACCACAGATAAACTGTAGTTCTTAATACCTGTAAGTCTCTAGGAAAGAAACTTGGAGATTTCTTGTGTATATACCCATCATGCTCATGGTGAGTGCTCTGCTGCTCTTTCTGGGCCTAAAATACATATGTCCCCACAGATGGAATGGGCATGGCTATTAGGACAGATCTAAATATCAGTAATTTAGAAAACTGTAGTGTAAATTCATAGTTTTCAGTGTACTTATATGAGCCTATGTTAGAGGTCACCAGATAAATTCTTTTTCTTGATTTGGGACTTCAGGAGAAGAAAAGAGATGAAATGTGAGAGGTAGGTGTGATTATCTGCTATTAGAGTAGACAGATCAGGTGACTTCTTCAAGGCCTCTCTCTGCTAGGAATGTACCACAGGGGCAGGCTATAAATGGAACATGCCACTCTGCAGCCTCAATCTCATAGAACTGAGCTTTACAAACTTCTCTAAGTTGGTGATTTAACCAACTATATTATAATTCTGTTGTGAAGTCACACCAGTAAATATTGTCCCCATAGTCCCATTACTTTCCTTATATCCTATAGCTACTTCTCAGCAGAATGGATTCGTTCTTCCTTTTATTACAGACCTATTTCTGTTGCTCCCATCTGAATTCACTCTTTCTATAATAACCACTCTTTCTCCATTTACCATTAAACCTCTTGTTTCCTTACCTGCTTTCTCCAATTCTTTATTTCTGACTCACTTTCTCTCTCCCTTCTACTGTTTCCTTAAAATACCACTTGCCAAGCTCAGCCTGCTGGTCACTGAAACTAACAAGCAAAGGTGTCTTTCTGAGAACTCTTTCTGCATAGAACATCTTTCTTGAAGGACCCTTCTCTGACTGAGCCTCTGCAGGGGATTTCTTCCCCCAAATGCTCCTACTTCCCGAATTTCCTTTTGCAGTCTTCTCTGCAAATTTTCATATCCTTAGCCTCTCCCCTCTCTGATATCTCATAGATTACTGGGGCAGCATTTTATCAAGGTAATGGTGATATGTCTGGACCTAGTCAGAGCCCCAGGACATATGAAACTGCCTGAAGCAGGGCTTTCCTCTTGCCCCAGACCTGAAGGTTCTTCCAATTTCTGTGAACACACTTTGGTTACGTCAGATGGCAGAGGCTGACAATGGGTCATTGAAACTTGTCTTTCTCCCTTGACATTACTAGTTTATCCATCTCCTCTGTCTGTACTTTGATCCCTCACTGAGGCTGTTTTTATTTCTTGCTGGGCCTCCACTGTTACCTTTCTAAACATACAAAGTATTATTCTTGCATAGTTTGTTATGAGAAGTCTACTACTCCTTACTTTCATGAAAGAGCCACTATATTAGTACACCTACTTCTCAAATTATGATGAGATTATGCCTTCTGAGAGCTTACTTAAGTTGGGAATATTAGATGTGGGGAACACAGGGAAGACAGCTAACAGACTGAGCACAATGGATTAACAATACAGTATCCTGTAGAACAAGAGGTATTGTATTAGTTGATGGAATGGCTTACTGATGTTTCCCAGAGGAGAAAAAGGGAGGTATAAAGAGAGAGAGAGGGAGAGGGGGAGAGGGAGAGAGGGAGAGGGAGAGAGGGAGAATCACCATGAACCATATGGGAAAGATCGAAATTCAAAGCATTGTCTACTTGATGTGTGTTATGTTCATCCATTGTAAAGTTGAACATCCATGCAAAAGACTGTTTTGTCACTGTCATTCTAGCCTTGTTTTTCCTCTTCTCTTAATTTTCAGAAATGCCAAGCTTCTTTCTTTCTGTTCATTACTGTGCCATGCTTTCGTAGTTTCTTAACCTTTTCAATGGGTATTCTGTGAAACCCCTCCCCTATGCTGTTCAGTTGACCTCTAGGTAATTATTACTGGTGTAAAGACCTTCTTAAAGGTCTTCCCAGACCTCTACTTGGTCCCACTGTCTCTCAGGTTCCACCAGAGTCCATGTACTGTCACTAAAAAGGCAAGTGGTTACCACTTGTTTATGTGTCCACATCTCCTAGTAGAATATGAACCAGAGGCAAGTATTGATTCTTTTGTGGCTATCATCAGTTCCTATCACAGTGTCCAGCAAGAATAACCATGTTGGATACTCCTTAATGAATAAACAATTTTAAAGACTGAGATGGTGGAGTACTACAGCAAGGGAGGGTAGCAACCTCTGTTTTTCCAGATGAAAAGTTTAATCTTGAGACCTATACAGTTGAATGGCAGCAGAAAGAGAAGACTGTCTTTTTGGAAAACATCTCTTGTATCAACCGGAGTATATGAGGGGACAATTAAGAATCATGTATGCTTTGAGAGTGAGAGAAAGAGAAAATAATATTGGGAATATAGTCTCCTCTATTCTTGTATAAGATATTTACCAAACTCTAGCTGGATGTTTCTATGTCTCTACTGGAACAAGCATAGCTTACAGTGGTGACATAACACAGTGTCCTGCTACTCACTACCTTCCACATTCCTGTGAGGTCACAGGCTTCAACATATGCTCCTGAATGATCCCCAGTCCTCCTCTGACTGGTGGGTGGTAAGACATGTGTTGCTTCAAGATGACATAGAAGGTAGAGAACTACCTAAAAACAGTGGCTTATTTTGTACAAGAGACATCAAAAGATAGCCTGTGTAGCAATTGGCTATCTGGGATCAGGCCATAGAAATTTGTGTGACACTTGTAAGCTAGGGACCTCTCATGTTCTAGGATTAATGTAGAAGTCTTGGAAGACAAGATGGACCTATCTTTCATCTTATGAAGCTGTAATTCATCATTTATAAGAGAGAAGAGTTACTCCATGGTTAACTGCTGAGAAAGTATAATAAAATATTGGCATCTGTGCTAGGCCTTGATTTCTCTTCTAGAAGGAAAATATTAGAGCAGTCTGAATAAGAATCTCCTGAGAGAATAGGAAAAGGCATGGGGGAGGATACACACAGAGAGGAAAAGGCATGGGGGAGGATACACACAGAGCACACAGAGAATAAAGACAAGAGGAGCATGGGTAAATAGGTTGGTTCTGATCATGGACTATTGGAAGCTGAGATAGGACAAGCTTGCCCTGCAGTGTTCCACAGGTAAGATCAATGGCTCATTTACTCAGCTTTAAAAGGCCGCAAGTAGCTATTTTTTATGTTGGGAAAGAAATCCAATAATTTGTATGACTTGCTACTATGAATCTGATAAAAAAAGCCTTCCTGAAGACTGTAACAAATGGCCACAGGAGCCCTGCATTTGTGCTACAATATTCTAATACACTGCCTGTGAGTTGGATCATATCAATTTCCTTGCGACACCCAGCCATCTTCACAATTCATCATTTCTTGGTTGCTTTACTTGGTTCCATTTTATTGAGTTTGGATTTCCAGCACTAGCTATAAGTTAGACTGGCTATGTGTAGTTGATGGCGGTACAACTACAGACTTCCAGGAGCTCAAATGGAGAGGTATGGGGAATGAAAATGAGTATCACTATCAGTGTCAAAGGAAGCACGGCTAGAACATTAGAGGTGGATGTGGAGAAAGTGAGACCTCCACAGGTGGAGAGGAAAGAAAGCCATCGGAGAAAGCCACTTTGGAAAACAACTTGGCAATTTTTACAAAGTCCTATGACATTTTCCAAGAAGAAAATAAAGCAAATGCCCATAAACTACTTGTATCAGCATATATACAACTTTGTGAGTGCCAAAAACTGAAGAAGAGGTATACATCTATATAGTGGCAAACTGGACAACCAAGTTGTAGTTTGTGGATATTATGCAATATTGTCTAGCAATCAAAAAGAATAGATTTCCTGGGGCTGGAGAGATGGCTCTTCTTTTCCAGAGGTCCTGAGTTCAATTCCCAGCAATCACATTGTGGCTCACAACCATCTATAATAGAATCTGATACACTATTCTAGTGTGTGCCTGAAGACAGCTACAATGTACTCATATAAGTAAAATAAATCTTCAAAAAGAATAGATTTCCAATAAATGCAACAGTATGAATAAATAACAAAAGGCCACAGTGCTGAAGAAACACAACCCTACAAGATTAACCTTGTATAATCTCCCTGATATCAAGTTCAAATTCAGGCAAACATAATCCCTGGCTATTCAGTATTGTCTCTGAGAGAGATTGGGGTTAACTGAAATGTAGTGAGGAAGAAGGCTAGGGTTATTAGGTTCTCTGGAGTATACCTTCTTGAGTTCTTTGTATATATTGTATATTAGCCCTCTATCAGATGTAGGGTTAGTAAAGATCTTTGACCAATCTGTTGGTTGCCGTTTTGTCTTATTGACAGTATCCTTTGCCTTACAGAAGCTCTGCAATTTTATGAGGTCAATTATTGATCTTAGAGCATAAGCCATTGGTGTTTTGTTCAAGAATGTTTTCCCTCTGCCGATGTGTTCCAGGCTCATGCCACTTTCTGTTCTATTAGTTTCTGTGTATCTGGTTTTATGTGGAGGTCCTTGAACCACTTGGCCTTGATCTTTGTACAAGGAGATAAGAATGGATCAATTTTCATTCTTCTACATGTTGACCTCCATTTGAACCAGCACCAGTTGTTAAAAAAGCTGTCTTCTTTCCACTTGATGGTTTTTGGTGTTTTGTCAAAGATCAAGTGACCATAGGTTTTATAGGTTCATTTGTGGGTCTTCAATTCTATTAGATTGATCTACCTGCCTGTCTCTGTACCAATTCCATACAGTTTTTATCACTATTGCTCTATAGTATAGCTTGAGGTTAGGGATGGTGATTCTCCCATAAGTTCCTTTATTATTGAAAATAGTTTTCACTATCCTGTGTTTTTGGCTATTTGAAATAATATTGAAAATTGCTCTTTCTAACTTTCTGAACTATTGAGTGGAAATTTTGTTGGGGATTGCACTGAATCTTTAGATAGCTTTTGGTAAGATGGACTTTTTTATTAAATTAATCCTGCCACTTCCTGAGCATGGGTGATTTTTCCATCTTCTGAGATATTCTTTATTATGGGACTTGAAGTTCTTGTCATACAAATCTTTTACTTGCTTGGTTAGAGACACACCTAGGTATTTTATCTTATTTGTAACTATTGTGAAGGGTGCTGTTTCCCTGACTTCTTTCTCAGCCAGTTTATTCTTTGAGTGGAGTCAGGCTGCTGATTTGTTTGAGTTAATTTTATATCCAGCCACTTTGCTGAAGTTGTATATCAGGTTTAGGAAATCTCTGGTGGAATTTTTTAGCTCACTTAAGTATATTATCATATCATCTGCAAATAGTGATATTTTGACTTCTTCCTTTCCAATTTGTATCCCTTTGATCTCCTTTTGTTGTCTAATTGCTCTGGCTAGGACTTCAAGCAGTATATTGAATAGGTAAAGAGATAGTGGGCAGCCTTGTCTAGTCCCTGATTTTAGTGGGATTGCTTCAAGTTTGTCTTCATTTAGTTTGATGTTGGCTATTGGTTTGCTATATATTGATTGATTTTCCTATGTTTAGGTATGGGCCATATCAAGTTTTTTACCATAAAGGGGTATTGAATTTTGTCAAATGCATTTCTCAGCATCTAATGGGATATGAATGTAGTATTTTTCTTTGAATTTGTTTATATAGTGGATTACATTCATGGATTTCCATAAATTGAAACATCCCTGAATCCCAGGAATGAAGCCTACTTGATCATGATGGATGATCATTTTGATGTGTTCTCGGATTTGGTATGTGAGAATTTTATTGAGTATTTTTGCATCAATATTCATAAGGAAAATTGGTCTGAAGATCTCTTTCCTTGTTGGGTCTTTGAGTGCTTTAGGTATAAGCATAATTGTGGAGTCCTAGGATGAATTGCATAGTGTTCCTTATGTTTCTATTTTGTAGAAAAGTTTGAAGAGTATTGGTATAAGATCTTCTTCAAAGGTCTGATAGAATTCTGCACTAAACTCATCTAGTAATGGGCTTTTTAGATGGGAGAATTTTAATGATTGCTTCTATTTATATTGGGGTTGTGAGACTGTTCAGATGTTTTATCTGATCCTGATTTAACTATCTGGTATCTGTCTAAAAAAATTGGCCATTTCATCCAGAATTTCCAGTTTTGTTGAATATAGGCTTTTGTAGTAGAATCTGATGATTCTTTAATTTCCTCATTTTCTCTTGTTATGTCTCCCTTTTCATTTCTGATTGTGTTAATTTAGATACAATCTCTGTGGCATCTGGTTAGTCTGGCTAAGGGTATATCTATCTTGTTCATGTTCTCAAAGAACTGCTCCTGGTTTTGTTGATTCTTTGTAAAAAATTTTTGTTCTTTGATTCTACTTGGTTGATTATTTTCTGAATTTGATTATTTTTTTTGCCATCTAATCCTCTTGGGTATATTTGCTTCTTTATGTTCTAGAGCTCTCAGGTGTGCTGCCAAGCTGCTAGTGTATGCTCTCCCCAGTTTACTTTTAGAGACACTCATAGCTATGGATTTTCATGTTAGCATTGTTATTATTGTATCCCATAAGTTCGAGAATGTTTTGCCTTCATTTTCATTAAATTATAACATTTCTTTAGTTTCTTTCATTATTTCTTCTTTGACCAAGTTATCATTGAGTAGAACATTGTTCAGCTTCCATGTGTGTGTGTGTTTTCTATTGTTTTTTTGTTGTTATTGAAGACCAGCCTTAGTCCATGGTGATCTGATAAGGTATATGGGATTATATCACTCTTCTTACATCTGTTGAGGCTTATTTTGTAACTGATTATATGGAGAAGTTTTGGAGAAGGTACCATGAGGTGCTGAGAAGAAGGTGTATGCTTTTGTTTTAGGATGAAATGCTCTATACATATCTGTTAAACCCATTTTGTTCATAACTTGTGTTAGTTTCACTATTCCTCTGTTTAATTTCTGTTTCAATGATGTGTCCATTGTTGAGAGTTTGATGTTGGAGTCTCCCACTATTATTGTATGAGGTGCAATGTGTGCTTTGAGTTTTAGTAAAGTTTCTTTTATGAATGTAGGTGCCCTTGCATTTGGAGCATAGATGTTCAGAATTGAGAGTTCATCATGGTAGATTTTTCCTTTAATGAGTATGGAGTGTCCTTCCTTATCTTTTTTGATAACCTTTGGTTGAAAGTCAATGTTATTTGATGTTAGAATGTCTACTTGAGCTTATTTCTTGGGACCATTTGCTTACAAAGTTTTTTTTTTTTTTTTTTTTTTTTCGGCCTTTTACTTTGAGGTAGTGTCTGTCTTTGTCACTGAGGTGGATTTCCTGTATACAGCAAAGTGCTGGGTCCTGCTTATGTATCCAGTCTGTTAGTCTATGTCACTTTATTGGAAAATTGAGTCCACTGATGTTAAGAGATATTATGAATGGAGATGTGTCACATTCCCATCTGTCCCCAATTCTCATCCTTCTATTCATAGTATAACTTGGCAGTTTATAGGGGCCTGTGTTCTTATACTAATATGTTACCCAAAAACCTGCCCTCCATTGTCTCTGATTGCGAAATAAAGTTGCCAGCAGCTAATGGCTAGGCTGGTAGACAGAGGCAGGACTTTTAGGATGCCCAGGCAAAAAACACAAGAGAGGAGGAAAAAGGGTGTTCTCCAAGAGAAGGGCATAGGCAGACCATGCTGGGAAGGCACAGGTGGGAGAGAGAGGTGAAATATAAGTGCAAGGGGGAAAGTGGCCCCAGAAGGGCTGCCCACAAGGGTCCAAGCGTAGCAAAGATAAAATATAGATTTAATAAGCATTAACTTAGGAATATCGGAGGGGTTGTGTTAGCCACATGGAGGTTCAGGAGTGGCCTAGCCATTGAGCTCGTTAAGGCATATCAAAAATAAGCCGGTGTGTGTGTGTGTGTGTGTGTGTGTGTGTGTGTGTGTGTTTCATTCATGAATCCAAAACATTTGGGCGGATTTAGAGGAGCCCCCACCAGGAGCATAGAGCAGATTTTAACAATTCACTGCAATACATAGATATTTATTAAAAATCACTTTACTGTTCAGCAAGTATGCTGACAGAAGATACAAGAACCATAGATTTCACTATCTGGAAAGAAATCACATGGATAGTACTTAAAAGGGGGGCTGTTTGTTTCTGAGTCATCTTTCCAGTTATTTCAATGATTTTTACTAAAGATAAAAATAATTCCTTCAAGCCTTCAGAAAATTGCAGTTCTTATCAGGGTACTCCCAAGCTTCTACATTTGAAAGGCAAGTGGGAGCTGCTTGGTGGAGTCAGAGAGGAGAGGAATTATTTCCTCACTTGACAGCTGTTTATGTTTGAGTAGTACTGTCTCCCTGTGCCTTAACTTCTTCATAGAGAAATCATCCAAGTGGCTATACAATCATGAGTAAAAGTTTTAATTTACTAACAATGACTTGTGATATGTGTAGAAATTAAATTGACAATAAGAATCAACTTAGACTTGAAACAGTAATGTTTATCTTGGATCATTGGTCTCAGTTCATAATTAAATGGCCAACTTGGAGTAACTGAATATCTTTTCTCATTTATCAGGACACTATCAGCTCTACAAAGAAAATCCAAAACATAGTCACTTTCACTCCTTCAGCTGTTGCCACGTCCCAGTCCAAGTCCCATAAACCTTCTGTCAAGACAGTTGTCACTTTTCCATGTAAGCTCTGTTTCTGTCCATTATTACATGGCACTGGTCAGGAAGCAGAGGTTACATAACCCAAGACCTTTTCCTATGACGTGCATTTACTAAGTAAGTTCCAAATCCTCAAAGTTCCAAAACATCATAATATAGCACCACCATCAGGGGACCACATGTTCAAACAAAAAATCTTGTGGGGGATATTTCACATTCAAATTATAATACCAAGGCATCTTTAGCCTTTGGCCCACAGTAGAAACTCAATACAGTAAGTGTGTTGGTTCCCAATTCTAAGAAGGGGCAAAGTGTCCACACTTTGGCCTTTGTTCTTCTTGAGTTTCATGTGTTTTGCAAATTGTATCTTGGGTATTCTAAGTTTCTGGGCTAATATACACTTATCAATGAGTACATTTCATGTGAGTTCTTTTGTGATTGGGTCACCTCACTCAGGATGATAGCCTCCAGATCCATCCCTTTGCCTAATAATTTAATAAATTCATTGTTTTTAATAGCTGAGTAGTACTCCATTGTGGAAATGTACCACATTTTCTGTATCCATTCCTCTGTTGAGGGCCAAAACACCCATGGAAGGAGTTACAGAGACAAAGTTTGGAGCTGAGATGAAAGGATGGCCCATCCAGAGACTGTTGCACCCGGGGATCCATCCCATAATCAGCCACCAAACCCAGACACTATTGCATAGGCCAGCAAGATTTTGCTGAAAGGACCCTGATATAGCTGTCTCTTGGAAGGCTATGCCAGTGCCTGGCAAACACAGAAGTGGATGCTCACAGTCAGCTATTGGATGGAACACAGGGCCCCCAATGGAAAAGCTAGAGAAAGTACCCAAGGAGCTGAATGGGTCTGCAACCCTATAGGTTGAACAACAATATGAAGTAACCAGTACCCCCAGAGCTTGTGTCTCTAGCTGCATATGTAGCAGAAGATGGCCTAGTCAGCCATCATTGGGAAGAGAGACCCCTTGGTCTTTCAAACTTTATATGCCACAGTACAGGGGAGCACCAGGGCCAAGAAGTGGGAGTGGGTGGGTAGGGGAGAAGAGGGGTTGTATAGGGGACTTTTGGGATAGCATTTGAAATCTAAATGAAGAAAATACCTAATAAAAAACTGGAAAAAAAGAGAAAAGAAGTGTGTTGGTGTATGATTGGGAGCCAAGGCTAACTTTTTCAACTTTGTATAGTCCATCTTTGGCAGAGAAATGGGCAGAAGTCAGGAATTAATTGCTTGGGAGTTCTCCTTGCTTCCTAGTGTGTCAAGGACAGCGTGGAGGTTTTCTTTTCTGCTCACCCCAGTGAGCAAAGGGCTTAGACCTTAACTCTCCCACTTTTACCAACATATGGGTTCACACATATAAATTAAAGAAACAAACTTGCCACTGTGCACAAATGCAAGCTCTTCACTCTCTGCCAGTGTATAACCCATGCTTTTTTTCTGTGACCTTCATTAGCATTCAGGTCAGACACTTCTCATGGGCATGGCCTTGCACAGGGAAATTATTATTAGTGAAAGAATTATTCTGTCCTTCTGGTGGTAAGGAAGAGGAGAGGACATTTCAGTATTCAGTGATGAAGAAGTTGTGGTCACAGTTTTATGTTTTATGCAACTGCATCCTGGAATCTGAGCAGAATCACCAAATGAAGGTTGGAACCCATCTGACGTCTCTGGGATGAAAATACCATATAAGAAAATTATGAGTAAGTAGTTTGGAGGTGAAATATAAATTCAGATTTACAATATCAAATCATGGATTTCAATTGGGTCCCTACTAAAATCTTATTTAAAAGATCTATAAAGCCATTTTTCCCCTGTAGCAAGGTACAAAGGGAGCCTCGAGCCCTTTCACAAGCTGCACTAGCACCGAAGAACCCAGCAGCAGCTGCCTATACTATCTGCCTAGTTCTTTTAGTCCTTTAGTTTTATTTGTTTGTTTTTAGAGAAGAAGGATCACAAGCATATAAGTTTATATAGGATCACAAACACACAGGACAGCCTGAAACCCACAAGGCTAGTCTTGAAACCACAGGAACCAAGCTGTTATCTTTACAGGCTTGTGCCACCACTCCCGGCCTCCTAGTTACTTAGGTTTCTAGAAAAAGTGCCAAACTTATGTTATGTCTGTAATCTACTGAGAATATTACAGCTTGTGTAACTATGCTACTGTTCATGCTAGAACTGTTTATAGTAGCCCAAAGGTGGAAACAATGGAAATGTCTATGAATTGAGGAACAGATAGCAAAAGGCTGTTAGACAACAGGATGTTATTCAGTCTTAAGATAAAATTCTAATAATTGTTACTACACAAGTGAGTCTTAAAGTTATTGTTAAGAGAAAAGGACAACAATTTGGGTGTTCTACTTTTGCAAACAATTCTACTTTTGCAAGTGGAAAGAACACTCACAGAACATTCACTCAGAATATAGAAAAGATATAGTTTTCTGGAGCTAGATGAGCAAGGAAATGCAAGGTTGAATTTTATTGTTTCATGGGTATAGTGTTCAGCATGTCAGCATGAGAAAATAAAAGATGACTTTATATGGCAGTGATAGACAATATGAATGTTCTTAATGCCACAACTTCTTCTTAGAATATCAGATAATGTATATCTTGCCACACGTAGAAAAAACTCCAAAATTTTGGAGTTTTTTTCATCTGTAAAATGTGATACTATGTGATCTTTGCTAAGGTCATAAATCTGGTGCTACTGAGAACCTAGACAAGAGAGAATGCAGAGCTCAGGGGTCTCTGCCAACCTGCCATGGGCTGGTGTTGAGACCTAATGCAGAGTGCAGAATTCGACAGGTCTCTGCCTGCTGTAAGTTGCTGCATTCTCCATCTTAACCTATAAGCAATGCTTTGCCAATTGCACACTGAAAATTCAGATATGTACTTTTTTGTTCATGGAATTTAACTCAGGGAGCCCTTTTAGAAAAGGGCTTCTATTAGTGAAATTAAAGGTGTTCATTATATGTGAATTTACAGAAATCCATTAGAGACACCGTATAACTGCTATACTGTATCACAGAACACCATTAAGTCTACAGGTTTTACTTTCAGCAATGGCTTACCTTAGTTAAAGCCCTCAAGAGTCAAGAACACTGAAGAATCCTCGGTTCCCGAAATTAGCCTGATGACTAACAGAACCCTGTGCCTGGAGTCTTCACTTGTCCTGACTGAATATCTTGTACAAAATACTGTTCAGAAACCTCAAAATATAGGTCTGGTACACATTCAAATTTACCAAACAGTCATAAAGTCTCTGCAAGTTCATTCACTAATCAGTGTTTGCTAAGTGGATGCTTTACATGTGATGATGCTTGTCTGAAATTTTTGCTCATTGACATCTAGTCATAAAGTTGTCCCCAGAGTTGCAATTCTAACCTGAAAACTTCTTCAGATGTGGCTAAGATTGAGCTAAGAGTCACACATTACCAGATTGTTCAGCTCATGCTCAGCAGTGTACAGGGCAGTGGGAAAGCCTAGTGTCAAGGAACATATAAACAATGAAACCATAAAATACTGGCTTATGATCAGGTTGAGTCCTAAGAAGTTACATTGAGGTAGTGTAGCTAGTCCTCCTCCTTGACTTCACAAATAAATGAAACAGAAACAAAACAATACAAAACAAAACCTCAGAGTTCTGAAGTTCTCAGTGATCTCCCTAAGAAAGTGAAGGAAAATTTTAATATCTCTGTTACTTAGAAGACACTGCGTATTGAGCAACTGTGTTGTGTCAGGAATGTAATCAGTACATTATTCAGTACTATTTAATGAATGTCTGGTATCAAAATATCCCTAAGAAATAGGCACTGTGCACCTGTTTTCAGAGAGATCAACTCCATTTACATACTGCTTCCCTTAACATTCCTTGTAAGATGCTGGCTGTTTAACTGAAACACTTTCTGTGACTTGAAGTCACTTACAGTGACTATCTTGGCCAGGAAAGGTATGTGAAGAATGACTGGAAATGTTAAAGACAATGCCCTGCTCTGACATCTGCCTGAGGAGAATTTGCCCTCTAACTCCCCTCAGGTGGGATGTCTCTGAGGCATGGTCTGCAGTATCTCCTGGATCCTCTCAGTTACCCAGGCCCACGGGAGAGACCTGCTGGCTAACATCAGGTGAGCAGCTTCTTACCGTCTCCTCATTCCCTGTTAGTGCTTTCTGGAGTCATCTTTCAGAGAATTACAAGTCATAAGTCCTTATTTTAGGAAATGGTTTTAGGGAGCACACCTAGGAAAATTGTGAGATCTCCCATAATAAATGCATCAGCTGTCTGATTGCAGAGCTAGAATGTGACCTGAGTTTGAGATCATGTACTTCTATCTTGCCTTACTCACTATTTAATTCCTGCCTGTGCAATTTCAGATAGGATAGAGGAGAAGGACCAGATAAATGGTACAAAAATCCCTTAAAGTGCTCTAAATGCTTTCTTTGATTAGCTTCTCAGGTCCTCCTGCCCTCAGAATTGATACCATCACTCTCCATTATATCAATATGAAGGTTATTACAAGTGTTAAAAAATCTGATTAATCATTTCAGTAGGTACTATAACTATCTTCACAACCTCTAACCCCTGAACTCACGAGTGTTACTTTACTCCTATTTGGCAAAGTGAACTTTGAAGATATTATTAAGAATTTTGGACAAGGAATGATTCTGATTTTAATATAATCACTAGGGTTCTTTTGAGAGGGACTTAGAGTCAGAGTCTTTTTCTTGCTGTATAATAGTAAAAATGTAACAGAAAAGGACCACAGACACAGGAAAATATGTTATATGCTTGCTTACAAATACATAATAGATGTAATTTCAATGAAGTTACATATGATACATATTATTATATGGGATGATAATATTTCCAGATAATAATATTGATAATATATTATAATATATATTATATTATATATCAAAAAGCAAGCCAGTGCTAGTCAAGAGAAATATCTTTGAATTGTTGTTCATGTGGATCCAACAGACTTCTCAAACATAAATGAAATTGCTATTGTTCTTGGTTGCTTCGTAGAGCTTGAAGGTAAGGTCTATTGTTGAAGACACCACACATTTAGATATAGGACTTGGAGGAATTGACCTGGAACTGAATGGAAGCCTTGGGTCTAGTTCTCATCATATTGGAAAACGTTTTGCAAGATGCTAAAGAAGAAAACAATCAATAATCCTATCTAGCTGCAAAACATACAAACCAGAAAGGATCATTTAGCAAGGTGTCACTAGTGCTGCAATAGTGGCACTTATATCTTGGGTACAACCAACAGCTGTCTAATTGGACATAAATCCCACTAATTAGCATACCTGGAATGGAAAATATAGATAACTACCCATGATCAGAGGAGAGGCTATATAACTTAGAAGAGAACACACTATTTCAGTTTTCCTAAAGCAATATAATTTCTTACTACATTCTAAATAGTTATTCTAGTGCTCACAGATAAGTGTAGCTCATATTGTACCTTCCATAATAAAATAAGCGTGTTTTTGTAGCATATGGACCTATTACAGAGCTCCCCAACTGGCCAACATGGAGAGAAGAAGTGTCTGAGAGGTACTCAGGTGCTGTAATCCAACTCCCACATTTAAGGTTTAGAGAACACTGCAGAAGTGAGAGGATAGAAAGATTGTAAGAATCAGAGGACTGGGAGGTTTTCTGCTAAATGGTATCTTCTAGTCATGACAGGGATGTTGCTCCAATGAAATCTTAACAACACAATTGCCTCAACCTATATAATGATACCATCAGCTGGTATGTCAAAGGGCATTGGGGAAAGTTCACAAGGTTCAAACTCCTGTATAAAGATCTACAGCAAATCAAAGGCTGCTTAAAAAGGAAGAATCCGTTTTCTTTAGGGGCAAGCTCCCCCATACAATTCTAGAAGGTCAACTCTCAACACCAGACATATATGCAACACTAAATGGATGCAGTTGGTCGCTGGTGTGTGTGTGTCAGTGTGTCAGTGTGTCTGTGTGTCTGTGTGTATGTAAACCAATAATCATAGAAAAATAAGTCATATATAGTCATGTATTTGAGGAGTAAGGGAGCATGGAAGGAGTTAGGAAAGAGAAAAGAGTACACATGATGTAAACACAGTACTGAATAATGAAAGTCTAAAAAGAATGAAAAGTTTAAATTAAAACAAGGGAACCATAAACCACATAATATTCTGGTGATAACAAAGCAAATAGCTGGTGGTGGTTTCATAAGGTGTGATATAACTGAAAAACTCTTCTTATGACCATCTTAATGTGATATTGGAATGTCTTAATCATGTGTCTATGACAATGAAAATATAAGGTTGTGCTGCTAGTTGCATAAAAATAAGGCATATAACCATGTATAGCGCATAATAATTACTGTACTGGCAAAAAAAATAAAGGCAAGGAAAATAAAGGCAAGGACATGAGCTTTCCCTGGGCACTCCAGAAGGCACACCCCTTTTTAACTTTTGTCCTCTACAACTGTAAAAGAACAAATTTGTGTTGTTAAAACCATTGGGCTTGTGGTGTTTCATTACAACAGCATCAGGAATCTAACACAGTTGAGCAGGCACTGCCAGTTATAAGAACACATGATGTCTGTTCAGCCCTTGCAACGTCTGGGTGCTCTTTATGGCCCAGCTGGCTAAGTCTCTCAGCAACTTCTTGGAAAAACTAGTTTTAATCTCTTCATTTTCTAATGAGGAAACTAGGGCTAAGAGATAAGAAGCTCCTAACAATGAGCTAATACCTGAATTCAAGCCTTTGGTTCCCCCAAGCCATGTTGCCTTTTAAAACACTGAAGTCTGAGTCCCTGAAATTGCCCCGGAGCTTGCTGGGAGGACACTTACTACAGTAAAGCTCACTCTCATTAATGCGGTGAACAGAGACAGAAGCATGCACAGTGCCCTATCAAGCACAAGTCTCCCTGGTTTTCACCTTTTTGTCTCACAGAACTTCTTCCCAGTTGTCCATGTTTCTGTTAAAGGGAAGATTATCCCAGGCTGAGACTGTTAATGAAGAAAATTTGGTGATTAGATATTGTGATGGTAAGATCTTAGCTTCTGTCATCTATAGAATTGAGCTCAGACAAAACTCCCCTTGCAGCTTTCTTTGTAATCAGAAATGGGTTTGCAACCCCAGAAAGAAACACACTCCTTTCACCTTTTCTCATTTTAAGTGTACTTTTTACATAAGAGATTGCATAATATTTAAGTGGAATGGGATTTGACTGGTTCACACAGAATGTGCCTAACTGTGCTCTACTGCATACTTTGCAGTTTGCTTAATTATTTGCCCCTTTAGCACACTCCACATAAGAAATATGGGGGGTGTTTTCACCAGTCAACCAAATAAATAATAAGATAATAAGGACCAAATGTCCAAGGAAAAGTCTGTGAAAAGTGAGGTTACAACAGGATTTTCACTTAAAGTCTACATTTAATTATTATTGATTTTATTAATCGGCCACTTGTATAATGATGTCATAAGAATAACAGTGTGTGTTTGTTTGTGTGTGTGTGTGTGTGTGTGTGTGTGTGTGTGTGTGTGTTTTAAATCTGAAATTTTGTAAACGCACCCTTTACTCTACAATAGGAAGGAGGTTTCACTTTGGCTCTATCAATACTGATCTATTAGTATCCATTCAAAGCATAGATAGAACTTTCTAAACTCATAAAGACTTAATGCCCCAATGAAGATTCAGTTGGAAATAATTCGATCAATTGGTTATGTCTGTTTTGGATGCTGAATAAGGGAGCTTTAGTAGTCATGCATGCTAAAATTTTCTGCCAAATTTTACCAATTATGTGTATTGTCCACCTTTGTTTTCAGACAATGTCATCATTTGCTGAGCTATTTCTATGAATATGCAAGTTCTACCTCTGCCTCTTTAGTAGTTTCCTTAACATTTCAACCATCAAATTATACTCTGAAATTCAAAGAAACAATGACTTTAATTTGAGAATATAGTTGAAATGAAGTTTAAATCAATGCTTACTGAATTCTCCAAAGATGAGTATTATGTATGCCTAGAATCATTAACAGAAATAATGTTCTTTGTTATATTCCTAAAAAAGTGTGGTTGAGTATCATTCTAATCAAATTCCTTTGACTTGATGAATAAATAAATTTTTAGTTCTTATAATGTAACTTGTGAAATGAATATATACAATTTATAACATTCAGATTATTCTCATAAATTTAACTGTAAATTACTTCTAATATTTGTTCATAATTTTAAAATTAGTTTCTCAAATCACTCAGTTACACAATCACTTAGCAGCTTTCCTTTTTTACAAATTACCTTCTACGCTTGCAGTTGTTCTCTCAACTATCTTCTCACTCCATGAAAACTACTAGAATCAGAAAGCCAACAAGTCCAGAAGTTGATGCTCACAGTCATCTATAGGATGGAACACAGGGCTCCCAATGGAGAAACTAGAGAAAGTACCACAGTAGCTGAAGGGATCTGCAACCCTATAAGAGGAGCAACAATATGAACTAAGCAGAACCCCCAGAGCTCATGTCTCTAGCTGCATATGTAGCAGAAGATGGCCTAGTTGGCCATCATTGGGAAGAGAGGCTCCTTGGTATTGCAAACTTTATATGCCCCAATACAGGGGAATGCCAGGGCCAAGAAGTGAGAGTGGGTGGGTAGGGGAGCAGGGCAGGAGGAGGGTATAGGGAACTTTTGGGATAGCATTTGAAATGTAAATTAAGAAAATATCTAATAAAAAATTTGGGAAAAAAAGGCCAACAAGAACATGGTAGTTATCAATGAAAACAGTAATAATGCCATCTTTAAAAATACTCTTTAAATATATATATATATATATATATATATATATATATATATATATATATATATATATATATATACATATAAATCATATACATATACATATTTGTTTGTGTGCATGTGTATGTGTGTGTGCGTGTGTGTGCGTGTGTGTGTGTGTGTGTGTGTGTGTGTGTGTGTAGCAGCTTGTGTTCTCATGCTAATTGTTACTTGAAAACTGGTTAGCACTGTCCTACATGCAGGACTGAAGAAAGCCTGTTCCCAGTTGGTTTTTGACTGGTCAATAAAGTTACCCGTGACCAATGGCTGGGCAGGGAGAAAGAGGTGTGACTTTTAGGATTCCTGGGAAGAGAAGGAGGAAAGGAAAGGAGGAGGAAGAGAGGATTCTGTCATAACCAGGGCAAAGGAGGCATACCACATTGGAAAGGTACAG
>LR751437.1:123145-139254 GCA_902729485.2 Mus minutoides | reverse complement strand
CTATTGCATAGGACAGCAAGTGTTTACTGAAGGGACCCTGATATAGCTGACTCCCACAGAAGTGGATGCTCACAGTCATCCATAAGAGGGAGCACGGGGCCCACATTGGAGAAGCTAGAGATAGAACACCAGGAGCTGAAGGGGTCTGCAACCCTAGAAGAGGAACAACAATATGAACTAACCAGAACCCCCAGAACTCTAGCATCATATGTAACAGAAGATGGCCTAGTCAGCCATCATTGGGAGGAGAGGCCCCTTGGTACTGCAATCTTTATATGCCCCAATACAGGGGAATGCCAGGGCCAAGAAGTGGGAGTGGGTGGGCAGGGGAGCAGGGAGGGGGGAGGAGGGAGGGGACTTTTGGAATAGCATTTGAAATGTAAATTAAGAAAATATCTAATAAAAAAAAGTAAAAAAGAAAAAGGAAAAAAAAAACAAAAGCACACTAAAAAAAAACATTGTTTATACGGAAATATTGAGAGAATATGATATAAAAAATTCCTGGTTTCGGTAGGTCTTTCAAAAGAACAGTTTTGGTATTTTTCCTAATTTTAAATTATGTTTATTAGTTCCTTGAAAGTTGTATACTGTTTTGATTATACTCCTCTCTCCTCATTCTTCTTGTATCCACTTCTGCTTCTGAATCACATCCCAATGCTGTGTAACTTTATTGTTTTAAACTCATAAATATCAATTGTTATACCCAGAAAAAAAAAAAGAATATCAGCTTTTAACTCTAGGCTTCCTGGCTGTAGAAACAATGACCAACCACCTCACTGTTCTGTTTCCAGCTCTTTCAGGACACAATGGACATTGACCCCTCAATCTGTAATGAAAATAAACCTTCATTTTGAAATGTTTTCAGATATTTATTTCATAGAAACAACAAAAGTATTTAATACAGTGATGGACTCAAGTTCAGCCTTCATTCTTACCTGTGACATAATTGGGTTTTTCCTGACACCTCTTGAGAAAGGTTCTCTATCGGATTGTTCTGTAGATGGACATTTGGAAAAGAATGATCTAAAACTCAGGCTCAATTCTATGTTTGTATGAAAGTGAACACCGAAGCCTTTAAACTTTATGATTCTGAAGGAAAGCATGGGGACAACAGAGTTTTGACAGATTTTGAGAACATAGTTGTTAAAACTGCTGCACTCAGTCTCCTGCTAGAGTTTACATTTCACACATTTTTTTCCATAGTTGTAAAGTAGGGAAATCCTTCCAGAACATTAGCTGCTATTTACCATAATTTTAGCTGTCCATAACTTCAGTAACAAGGGGTAAATAAATACAGATTGTGCACAGCCCCCATGGACATAAACAAATAATTAAATAGCAGAAACCATGTGCCTTGTTGAGGTTTGGTTGTAGAGATATTCAGGATAACTACAGCTCCTCCAGGAGCACTATGAGGGGCTCTCTCTTTCTCTCTCTCTCTCTCTCTCTCTCTCTCTCTCTCTCTCTCTCTCTCACACACACACACACACACACACACACATACTTTGGCAGACATCTCATTACTTTTGCTCTACCTTACAGTTTCCCATTGACTTAGTGCTTCCAGGGAAAAGACTTTTTATTCTTACTATTCCTAAGATCCCACACAGGCCAGATACATTTCTAAGTTCTAGGAGCATACACTTAAGATAGGGTTGAATGACTGTAAATAAAAAAATGCCAATGATAAGTTTAAAAATATAACACTTCTAAGAAAAACCTGAAATGTTTTCCATGAAAATATCTATTCCACAATTGATTTTATACTTCAGAGACAGGAGGAAAAAGAGAAAGAAGAGAAAGAGATGGAGGTGAAGAGAAGGAAGGGAAAAGGGGAGAAGGAAGAAGAGGAGAAGAGGGAGGAGGAGAAGGAAGAAGAAGAGAAGCAGCAGGAAAAGGAGGTGGCAGCAGCAATGGCTGCTCCTGCTGCTTGTGAACTAGCCTGATATTTACAGGGAGGTGAAGATACTGAGAAAGAAGTTCTGATAGACGGCTAAATTATCTCATGGAATATCAGAATCAGACTAGCTCACTTTGCTTTTGTGACAAACTGGATCAAACCATGAACTTTATAATGCCATCTAAGCTCAAAGAAAACAAGATCACTGTGCAGGCCTCCAAATACCAAACATTCCCATCCTCATTAACGTGAGGATGTAACCCTCGACTGACCATTGCTGCTTTACCTTGTGAGATGTCATTGGATCTAAGATGGTGGGATTGTATCCACTTCCTGTGTACATACAGTCTAAATGAACACCTGCTTCCCTGGAGCCTTGCCAACCAGGAACCTAGTGCAATCCCAACATTCTAGATACTGCTGGGCACCCTTTCACTGAAAAAAACCTCAGAACCTTCCATGGGTATTCTTGTCCACAGAAACAAGCATAAACCCACTGTGTTCACTGTGTTCACTGTGTTCAGCTACAGGTATGCTTTCCTGGTCTCATTTCTGGGGCATCATTTTGATGTGAGCATGCTCTGTGGTGTTTGGGGAAGGTAAGAGTAGTAAAACCATGAGGGAGAGGTTGCAACGATGGAGGGCAAGGATGCTTCCCTATATAGTTTCAAATCTCAAGGGGCGCTGTGAGAGCTCTCTGATGTTCAGCACCTTTCCCTCTCTTGCCTGTGGTTTTGCATGCAGTCACTCACACAGACTCAGCTGCTGCCAGGAAGGGGTTTACAGTGGAACTTGACTTTTATCCTACACAACTTAGGCTAGCTTGCAGCTTGTTACTACATCCATTCAGCCAAATATGGCTGACCTCCTAGGCTCTGAATGTGGGAACTATGAGACTTCCAAGGATACCTGTTAGATGACAGTTGAAAAAACATGACTTTTCATCTGCCATCTCTAGGTCTTTGTAGAAACGAATTGAACAGGGTGAAGATAAAATAGAAAGTTAATGGGGACCGTCTCCAAGGAAGTGGCTTTACAAAGCATCTAACACAGAGGGAAGTTCTTATTAAACATGAAGAATGCTGAGCTTTCTATTGGCAATTGTTTTCTGGAAATATGTAAATATTTTGAAAATATGGCCCCAAATTGGTCAGAACTTTTGCATGGTGTAGTAGGAGGTAGTGATGGTTATCTCACTTGTACACTGGAAATATGAGCTATGGTAATAAATCCCACAGTATGGTCAGAGCATTAGCAACAGGTTCTTGAACACACCCAGCTGTTCCTACTCCACACCACCCTCAGCATTCCCCAAGTGGTTATTCTCTTGAAGCAGCCTCATTGTTATTCCTTTGATCTTGGACTTGAGAATACTAGCAAACCTAGGATAACACTATCTAGATCATATGATTCTCAAGTGACTACAATAGGTATTTTCTGCTGTGAAAAATTAATAAGGCCATTCTGTTCATCAAAGGATGGTTTGCAGGTACTAACTCTCTCTCTCTCTCTCTCTCTCTCTATATATATATATATATATATATGTGTATATATAGATATATGTGTGTGTGTGTGTGTATGTATGTGTGTGCATGTATATGTGTATGTGTATATGTGTGTGTGCATGTGTGTGTGCATGTATGTACATGCATGCATGCACATGCTCATGCTCCCTTGCATTTGTATGGAGGAGAGAGGGCAGTGTTAATGGCAGGCGCTCTCTCTCTTTCCAAGACAGGGTTTCTCTGTATAGCCCTGGTTGTCTTAGAACTCACTTTGTAGACCAGGCTGCCCTCAAACTCAAAAATCTACCTGCCTCTGTCTCTTGAGTGCTGGGATTAAAGGCGTGCACCACCACACCAGGCTACAGTCTCTTTTTCTATATAGTTTTTAAAAGTGATTTGTTCTGTTAAGATACCATGGCTAAAATCTTGTAAACTTGTACAAAAATTTATTGTAACCTCACAAAGGATACACAAGGGCAGAGGAAACCTGTATCAGGACCTCTAAGGCTGGGGTCCTGCTAGCACTTAAATCTCAATTATTCTCATTTTCTCTGTTAAAGCAGGTAAATCTGAGTCCTTCAACGATTATATAACATCTGAAAACTCACAGAGAAATCATAGACACATTTTTTTAAAAAGTCCTTTTAACTTATGTGGTCTATAATAAGGTAAGTGATTTATGTAGAATTCCTTCATAGAAAAGCCTCATTCAGAGACTTGACTATAACACATCCAGTCAAACATCAAGTAAAGCAGAGACCCTTTTTCTGAGTGGTCACCTTGAGCACAGATGCTTACAATCTGTTGCAAGGTGCATAAATCAAGGCAGACAGCTATTTATAAAATTGAAATGCCATTGATCCAAGGGAAAATAATCTACATTTTTGCTACATTATCAGCTTTGCAATGAGTGTGGTGAAAATTAACTATGCTTGGGTGAAATTTATTACCATTGCTTTCATGGCTAATGCTTCTTTCACCATTAATATTTTAGGGAAAACACAGAAGTGTGAAGTATGCCAAGCAAGTACTTTCCTTTTCAAACATGGTGGAGACCAGGTAAAAATGCTATTCTATCTCATCTTTCTTCTCATTTCATCTCAGTTTGGATGCATCTTGTTTAATAATGAAGTCAAATATTCTTTGAGAAAAAAAACAGTTTTTAATTTTACCTAATAAACTGTGCTTGTATATTACCAGCACAAAATAACTAGAAATATTTCATTTTGGTCAAGGGTTTTAAATTCCTAACTTCCCTTTAAGCAGGATGCTGCTCACAGACACTGTTTAATCAGGTACAGACGGAATAAAAACACATCTCCTGTAGCAATAACCTTTTGTGTTTTCTAGTAAGATCTTTTCAAATTAATCTTTCAATATTTATATTAAGAAATCACAATTCTTGTTAGTTCTTAGATATAATGACAGCCTTTGCATTTGTGATGTCAAGAAAGAGAACAGGAACAGGACAGAGGTTTTATACACAGCTAATTTAACTTTCTTCTGATCCACAAATTTTAAACAACTGAATTCCTAATGGAAAAGCTTTAAAAATTTGAAATTCTGTCTTGGCTTTCTTAATCTACTATTCAAAATATACTGCTAACTACCATTAGAGCTAAGATCTTTTAAGAAGAATTCTGTACTCTGGGGTCACAGTGGCCCACTGAAGAGGAGTACAACTCAGCTCCGTTCTCCTGAAGTTTCTCTCAGAACAAGGCTGTTGTTCCCTTTATCCTATGCTATTTGCAGCCATTATCATAGACAATAGACTTGGGAAGATACAGAATGTCTCTACTGCATATTTATGAGGCAGTTGTTTGTAGACACCAGTGGAAGCTAGGCTATGAACCTGCTTGGCCATTTATCATGACCTGCGAATATGTACAAGACCAAAGAGCCTTAATACTAACTAGAAATAGGAAAATAACAACAAAGGAAAAGGTGTTGAAGACATTTGACTGACTGTTAAATGGGGAGGCATATTGAAATCTTCCATAGTACTAGAGTCTTCATACTTTGTGGATCAGTTGGAAAAGTTCTGAAGGACATCTAAAGCAAGTTTGTTTTTTGTTTTGTTTTGTTTTGTTTTGTTTTGTTTTGTATTTTTAAACTTTTGACCAAGAACATTGCAAGATGGACTCTTTCCCCACCAGAAATACTTAATGTGTCAGTCTGAAATACTCTTGAATTAATATGAGACTCTACAGTACATATTCAACACTAGATTAGTGACATACACACAGAGAGATACAGAAAGAGAGAGAGAGGAAGAGAGAGAGAGACATACACAGTTACACACACAATACACAGACATATACACCAACAAATAAGAACAGGCATACACAGACAGACAGACACACACACACACACACAAACATACACACATACACTGATTCATATCATCTGAGCTACAGTTCTGTCACAGAAGACTGAAGAAGTCTAAACTAATGACAGAAGTTTTGCTTCAATAACTAAACTAATAACAGTGGCTTATTCATGGAGATTTTGTGCCAAGCATTCACCTAAGGTGAACATATAATTAATCTCATAAAGTATTATTAGCATTATTTTATTTTTTAAGAGTTCCAAAGGTTTAATGCCTTACTAAGATCACATAGCAAGAAAGTAGCTGAGTGAAACTCTAAGTCAATTTCCTTAATCCAAACTCTTACTAACTACACCTAACCCAGTGGTTCCTCATTCTGACTGCATTTTGAATCCCCTGGAAATAAACTAAACAAAGTTCAGTCAGCATTTAGTTCTCATGTTCCTTGTTAATTATTTGAGACACTTCCGTAAAAACACCACAATCGGTAGTCTGGTTGCAAATGCACACATGAGAGTCTCAGAGAAAGAGCAGCAGAAACAGTAGCATAACAGTCATGGAAGCCATTTGGGTCCTTTTGTCCTTTGCTCTTTGTCCTTTGTTCTTCTACTAGAGATGTTTCTGTTAACTTGTTTTGTTTCGTTTTTTTTTTTCAGCTCAATTTTGCTTTTGGGCAGCATGCACTTTCTGTTTTCAGAGCCTTGAAGTGTGCATAAATAATGGGTAAAGGCTCAAACTGTTGTCTTTTCTCCCTCCTGTGTTTAAGCCCTGAATTAACTTTTTAGGACAGAACTTGTATTTTATGTGTGATAATGGCACGCATTGATCTTACATGCTAAATATGACTTCTCTCCTTACTATCCTGATTTTGCACAAAGATGAGCCTCTTGCAGATGAGCCCCAATGGACTCATCTGAAAATTGGTTAAAGAATAATACTCTATATTTCGGAAGGTTCTCAAAAGTCATCTCCAAAGTCATTGCAAACTTCTGTTTGACTCATATTTGCAGTCTTGTTCCTGTGTGTCTTAGTTAGGTTTTTACCACTGTGAAGAGACATCATGACCAAGCCAACTCTTATAAGGACAACATTTAAGGCTGGCTTATAGGTTCAGAGGTTCAGTCCATTATCATCAAGGCAAGAGCATGGCAGCATCTAGGCAGGAATGGTGCAGGAGGAACTGAGAGGTCTACATCTTTATCTGAAGGCTGTTAGTGGAAGGCTGACTTCCAGGAAGCTAGGACAAGAGTCTTAAAGCCCATGCCCATAGTGACACACCTACTATAATGAGGCCGCACCTCCTAATAGCCCTACTCACTGGGCCAAGTATATACAAACCATCACATTCCACTCCCTGGCCCCCATAGGCTTCTTCAAACACATGAGTCTGTGGGGGCCATACCTAAATGTAACATAATAGAATAAACATTTAGTCAAACTTCTAAAGTCCCCACAGTCTATAGCTGTCTCAAGAATGCTAAAAGTCCAAAGTTCAAAGTCTCTTCTGAGATTCATCCAATCACTTAACTGTCATCCTCAAAGCAAACCAGGAAATCAGCTGGGCAAACTCCAAACTTTGCATCTCCATGTCTGATTTCAAGGTGGTCCTCAGATCTCCAACTCCTATTCATCTTTGTTGACTGCAACAAACTTCTTTCTCCTCTGCTGGTTATACTTTCTGTTAGCAGCTTTCCTCAGCAGATGGCCCATGGTTCTGGCATCTCAAATATCTTGGGGTCTTCAAAGCAACTTCCATTTCACAATTTCTTGAATACAATTTCTTCAATACCTAGGATCCACACATGATCTTCTGAGCGCCTCCAAAGGGCTCACTTCTCCAGCTCTGCCTTCTGTAGCACTCTAAGCTCAGGTTGATACACTCTACTGCCCTTGCTGTTCTTGGTGGTCATCTCATGATACTGGCATCTCCAATACACTGGGGTTTTCTTCTGCAACTAGGTTTCATGTATAGCCTCTCATAGGCCTTCCATTGACTCTCACAGTGCCTCAGCTGTTCTTGACACCTTCAAGCCTTCAAAATCAGTATTACCTGGGCGACTCTTAACACATCTGCTACAGGAGATACAACCTTGGCTATCTCTGGAACACAGCTTCTTTGTGTTCTCAGAAAACAGTTCCCAGAAGATTTCACCTCAGTGATGCTTGTTTTTTCTTAATCACTATTAATTCTTTAGCATCAGTTGTACCAGTAGTCCCTTCTATTTATCACTCTAAAGCCAGAACCACATGGCTGAAGCTGGTTATTGTATTTATTTACATTTCAAATGTTATCTTCTTTCCTGATTCCCCTGCCAGAACTCCCCTATCCCATCCCCCATTCTCCTGCTTCTATGAGTGTATGCCCCCATCCACCCACTCACTCCCACCTGCCTGCCCTAGCATTCCCCTACAGTGGGGCATCAAACCTTCACAGGACTAAGGGACTGTTCTCCCATTGATGTCTGACAAGGCCATCCTCTGCTACATATACAGCTGAAGCCATGGGTCCCTCCATGTGTACTCCTTGGTTGGTAGTTTAGACCCTGGGAGCTCTGGTTAGTTGATATTGTTGTTCTTCCTATGAGGTTGCAACCCCCTACAGCTACTTCATTCTTTTCTCTAACTCCTCCATTGGGGACCCCATGATCAGGTCAATGGTTGGCTGCGATCATCCACCTCTGTATATGTCAGGCTCTGGCAAAGCCTCTCAGGAGAAGGCCATTTTTAGAGGAATATTTCAAATCATCAACAAAGAATATGAGAACTAAAATACGTTATTAAGATTATGTTCCAATAAAATGTATATTATGATATAAATATATATGAGAGAAAATGTACAAGAGAATTTATATGTGATATGAATTTATATACATATATATACGACATATCATATATCTATATAACAGTATACAGCTCATAGATATTTATATATAATATGAATTTATATAGATATAGATATAGATATAGATATAGATATAGATATAGATATAGATATAGATATAGATATAGATATAGATATAGATATAGATATAGATATTATGGAAGGTATCAAGTGTGTTCCTGCCAATGTGAATAAGCAGAAGCATCTTGCGCATTTATCTCACCATTCAGAATTAGGCTTGAGTCATAACAAGCCACCTGAAAGTGCTAAAAAAGACAAACAAGATAAAGATATAATCTATGAATTATAAGAAATTTCACAGGCATGTCAGCCACTTGTATTATTTTGGGTCAAACTAGAATAGTTTTTATTTATTTTTTTAGTTCCATTGAAGTGAATTGAACTAGAAACATCTAGAAAATAGCTATATAACAGAATATGATAGTTAACAAAATAGTCCTAAAGTATTTTAGTGGAAATGGTATAGTGCTATTGTTGTGTATGCAAGTCTTTATTTATGAGAGATATAAATTATTTACAAATAAATTGATGCTATATTGGGGATTTTCATCTGGTATAAAAGGTCTAGTTATGGCTAAAGTGAAGTAAGTCTATCCCTGAGTAAAATTGTCCCTAAGCTGAGTTATAGGCACATGGAGGGCACATTGTGCTATTTTTATATTTTTGTATTTGTTTGACATTTTCTGTGGTAACAAATTGACAGTGGTATGAACTGTACCCAGGGCTGTGCATAGATTAACCTGACACTATGGCACTTAACTACATCTCTAGTCCTATAATAACATTTTCTTATAAAGAGTAGCATTATTTACAATCATAGCATATAACAAAAAATGCATCAAATTGAAGTTACATTTCCTCACTCCTTTAATACAAGGCTAGAGATGGATTATATTGGGTTTTAGATCATTTCAGACATTTTTTCTTAGAAACTTAAATGTAGCTATATTTAGTGTTCCCTGATGAAGCCATTTTTCTAGTTTTTATGATTATGTAAACCAAATCAGTTGGTTTTCAGTTGTGAGTCCCTGGAGAGTAAAGGCCATTTCTTATTTTTATATTCCCCATAATTCATACATAATATAGCTACCTATTGTATGCAGTGATTATATAGAGGCCCAGGCTTATGAGGTATTAACTTAATGCAGTTCCCACCTTACCATGGTGAGAAAGTGACATTTTGAAAAAATCGTGATTTGAAGTTTGAACTTCTCACAAGCAATATACCACTATATACCATCGTGAGATACTGAATCCAAGCATCAAGAAGCCATAGTTCCACTTTGTCACTAGGTCACAAGGGGACATGGCCCATGAAGTAGTATTGTATGCTTTGTTGCTATGTTACTAGGACATGATGTCTGATAGTCAGGTAAGGTGAATTGTACATTTGTAACTCACAATGTTGTCACCTTACATTGAGGTTTTTTGGTACATAATCCCACTATAAGTCAGGAAGTACCTGTGCTATCAAGAATAATATAAAACAAATTGAGAGTCAAATGTATTAGGAGGGAGATTCCAGAAGAGCCAACCTTGAGACCATTAGAGGGAAAACTAAGGAAGCAAAGCCTTTCCAACCTGTCATTAGAAGCCATGGAAGATGGAGTCTAATGGAAGATGGAACATGGTGTTCACGAGTCATTCTGATGCACAATATAGAGCAATCCTATAACATGTAAAGCAAGATTTTCTACCTGTTGCTTCTTCCTCAAGTTTCCATTTCATTGCATAGTTCTTACACTGTGCCTCCTACTGAGCGTTATCTGGGCATCTCTAGAATGAGCTTTCTAAACTTATAAAAATTTTTCACTAAGCACTCTCCTGCTGAGGACTTATCACTTCTTGGCACCGTCTGTAAGAGTTTTCAACCTGAAACATATGGCCCTGTACATCTGCCTGGATACTTCAACTGCTCTCATTGCCTATTGCTGTGGGAAATATTAAAAATAACGTTAAGTTCTCACACAACGACAGGTACCAGCAGGCCACATGGCTCCATCTGGGTGTTCTTATCTCAGCGGACTCTCTGGTCTAGGGCTCCTGAGACATCTCCACCAGACTCAGCTAAGTTCCCTTGATGGGTTGCTGGAACTCCAGCCCCATGCAATGACTGCCCTCCTCACAGTTAGATATCACAATACCCAATAACCTGATAAAAATCAAAACTCTTGAAGCTTATAATTAACCAGTCAGATTTATATAACAATTAAATTCTCAATTCACAAGATGCCTACACAATAATTTCAGAGCTGAATGATAATGATACAAGCTGCCCACCTAGATTAGACAAGTTACCCCAATTATTCTATCCATATATGATATATTTACCTGTGGCTATTTAAAGCCTTGCTGAATCTGAATCATACTGTTCAAACTCCATACTGCTTCCTTCTCCTCTGTCTCCATCTCTGCCACTCTTGGGTGCTGCCTCCCGTTTCCCTGTCCAATCACAGGCTTCTTGTTGTATTAATAATTAAATCAATTAGACAGGGAAAATCCTGCGGTAGCCTATAACTTTCCAGATGAACTGCCCAGAGAAGCTTTTCTCCTGACTACTACCTGCAGGGACACATGCCAGGTTTCTACTATCTCCTCACTAGGAATGTCCTTTTCTACTTCTGTCTATTGTAATGTTATATAATTTCATCATTAATGCCCAGCCCCATCTTGTAGCATTTTCATGTGCTTTATCATAGAGCTCTGGAAGACATTTCATATGTGCTACTTATGGGAATGTTGCACAAAATACCTGACTGTTACTTAACTTTTTTTGTGTCCTGTTAATTTCCAGATCAATACATCTAATTATTAAATGTTTATGTTCCAAGTAATATTGGGCCTTGTGGGATTATAAAGAAGACTCACAGTCTAGGTAATGAGACAAAACACAAAATTCATTAACTTCTCAAGTGAAAGTTTGCATTTTAGCTTTTAATAACTATTCTGGGCAACACTAGAAGATATTTCATAAGTCACAGGATGTGACAGGATATGACAAACCAAACCACTTCTATACTGTAAACAGCCCTTCTTCACTTAATTTGCAATCAGCTTGGGAGGCTTGGGGACCAGGAAGCTTCTACTGAAGTTGTAGCAAATCTGCTTTAAGGAGAAGAGTATAAAAGCTCATTGATTCTGAGCCTGATGAGCAACATGAGGTATTGACATGGGTGTTAAACAGGTACATTTAGAAGATAGAAGTCAAGTAATAGTAATTCAAGAGTTTTGACTCACCCAGGCTAAAAAGGTGAAAGGGAGTCACTAACTAAACTTATGTTAATAAACCTACTGATGTTATATATATATATATATATATATATATATATATATATATATATATATATATATAAAACAAATGGTACATATACATATATACATGTATACATATATACACACATATATGTATAATATATATATATATATATATATATATATATATATATATACTATTCTTAGTTTATTTTTTGTGACAGTCTATTTTCTCTCAGTTACTTCTTTAGTTCAGTCTTCAAGAGAACATACATGGCTGTCTATCATCAGGGTCTACACAGTCTCTGGATTATGCTAAATACTTAAGATGTGCTTACAGAATAATTTCCACGGCCCTTTACATAAGGGACTGAGGACTCCTGCCACAAATTAGAGAGCTTCCTTATAATGTTCTTAGAGAGTTGTGAACTCCTCAATACAGAGCATTAACTTCTTTTTAAAACTACTGGACAGAATGACTTCACCACAGGAGAAACATCTCCCATTTAGGGCTAGTGAGAGGCACAAAAATGCTGGGGTGTTTTGTTATACTTCGTAATGAGAAAATATGTATTGTGGATCCAGAGGGAGATCTTTGAACCTACTTTACATGAGCATATCTATCTGTGTCCTTGCTGATTGCTTTCTTAGAGCCTTTCAGAAGAAAGGCATTTGGAAATGTCAAAATAGAAAGTTTTAGGTTAGTTTTGTTGATAAGAAACATTGAACAGAAATAAGGAAGACTGAAAAAGTGCAAAATCCTGAATAATAAGTATATGTTGTGTATCAGTGGAGTCTGGACAAAATTGAAAGAAGAGAACATATGAATTATTGAAAACAATGCAATAGATATGGGGAAAGGCCCATGTAATGGGATCATATGATCACTGAGGTGGGCAGCCCACTCTAGTTAATAAGCTTCTTTCATAGTATTTTATTTAGAGATGACCAGATATTATACCAACAAAGTTTGACCTTGTTTATACAGCCTTTGACCTATGAACACTTTAGCGAGGGACAGACACTTCTCTTCAAGCATAGAAATTCTGCAGCATTTTCAATGGCTCACATTTGTAAGAACAGAGCAAGCACCACAAGGAGAGGTGAGCTTGGTTTGGTGAACAAGCTCCAGTGATAACTTCTCAAGCTTCAGGAGGTGAGAGAACGCTTGAAAATGGGGGAAATAACGGACTGAACCATGCAGTTAGCTGTTGATAAGAGACTAGGGAAGATCCATATGCACAGAAGTGTAGGGACAGAAGATTGTTCCAGGAATTCCAGGTTGGCTGGACAACTAGGAGACACACAGAAAACAATGAAAGAGCCACACAAGGCATGGGGTGGAACACGAATGGCTTTACATTCCTGACTAAGTAGACACTTGAGTTATGTATAACAGCTGGAGACTGGAGAAACACTGAAGGATTTCATGTCAGGAGAAGATGATCAGATATCACTACTTTTAACTGTTTACTCAATGGACATCCTCACCTTAAATATTTTCCTCAGTGGATACCTGAAAGGATTCCACTTATTCTTGGAAGTAATATTTGATCAATATTCACCAATTTGGGTATTTCTACTATGTTGTGTTAGTATTATATAATTTAAGCAAAGACAGTAGTCACAATTTTTCATCTTAGGATGAAAGAGAGCCTGTCTTATTAATTCTTGAAAGAGTTACTCACTTTGAAAAAGGGATATAAATTATACACATTCTCTCTTTCATGACCATATAATGTAGAAAATGTGCTGCTTTTAACAATCCCAGCATGCCCAGGAGGATAGGATGAAACCTGTAAGATGCTTGGTGTGATTGGAAAACTAAACTGAGCAGTGAGTGGGGCTGGGGACTAATTTCAATGGTGAAGAAGCACTTGTAGAGCTTGTGTAAGGCCTTGTGTTTTATCTCTAGTACTGCAAATGTGGGGAAAAATAACCAAAAGCTCTGGGTTTCTTTGTAAAAAATGTCCTTACTGCCTTCTGACTTGGATCTTCTGTTTTATTTTCTAGGTAAAAGCATCCATTTGTTAGGTAGATTTCAACTTAGAAAGTTTGCAATGAAGTGAGCTGATTAGGGGGTTGGGAATTCAGAATATAGGTCAATGTGGCTGAAGGAGTCCTGGGAATGAGTGAGTCAATGAAAGGATCAATGACTATAGGATGTAGGGTACACCCAAACTCCTAATAACCTGAGACCAAGGCTGTATGTGCTACTAAAGGATGAGGCTCTGGGTGAAGACCTAAGTGCTGTGGAAAATCAGAGCACTACAAACTGCTGTGGCCTCTGGAAAGATTCATGAAAATGAATGAACACAGACTATGCCAAAAGGGGAGGGAAGAGGAGCCATGTTAGAAGAGGCATAGGGGTGGCTTGGAGTTGAGATCTTTGGGGGATAGCTTGAGTGGAAAGGGCACCCAAAATACTTTATATCGAATTTCTTTTGAAAGCCTCTATTTTTGTTACTTAGTTCATTGTCAGTTGGATTATTATCCATTAAAGATTTCAACCTATAGGCTTCCCACTTTCTCAAAGATGACATTTCCATAAATGCACTTACTTTTCTTCAATAATTAGTGAAAATCATACAGAATTTTAATTCTATTTGTGCCCTCAATAACTATTTGTTTCTATTAATCATTTGTGAAACAGTTAAGAAAAACTGAGGCTCAGTCATTAAGAAGTCACTTCAGATTATGGCCCTTTAACAGACTTAGAACATAGTAAGAGGCCAATAAGTGTTTATTCCAAAGAAATGAGAGAAAAAAAAAAACAAAATAGAGCTAGATGTGAAGTAATACAAAGCATCATTTAAATAGTTTTTAATAAAATCAGCATAATGTATACTCTATTTTCCTTCAAACCAGTTATGATGATTGCCCTTTTCTGAAGTTCTGGAGCTTTTCAATATTTTGAGTGTTACAGCATGTGCAGTCCCACTGTTTCTTCCAGGAATAACCAAAATTGGAAACAACAAATGATAGCTTAGGGGTGGGATGATGGCTCAGTGGATCAAAGCACCTACTGCCAAGTTTGATAACCTGAGTCCAGTCCCTGGTACTTATATGATGGAAAGAGAGAACCAATTCTCAGCAAGTTCTCCTCTGATATTCAGATGAGTGCCTGGGTAAATGTATGCACACACACACACACACACACACACAAAAGCACATGCACAGATATACACAGAGGAACACATACATGCATGCACAGGGAAACATTTATAGTCATCTAAAATGAAACACTGACTATAGAAAACCTGCTGACCTAGAGGAGAAAGGAGGAGGAGAAGGAAAGTGAAGAGCAATAGGCAGTTATTTACAATAACAAACTCCTTTATCCCAGTGGTAAATGATTCCAAGGAATATTGGGCTGGAATCTTTTGCATAAGCAAAAGCTGAATAAGATAAACATTTTAGACACTCAGTCCGGGAAGACCATCAGCATTCCAGACTTCTCTGTGTTGCTACATGGTGTGGAGGGAAATACCATCAGACTTGACACCAAAATGGTCTGATCTCAGAGTGATTTTGGATTCTGCAAATCATCTCTCTAAGTCTATTTTTCCATATTTAAAATAAGGGTAATTGTACCAGCTTCGAAAGGATGGTTTCAGATTAAAGGCAGTATTTTAAAAGAAGCTTGAGTGAGGGTCTCATAAATGGTGGAAGATCAATAAAGTGTAGCTTACTAATTCAGCAACCAAAACAGGCTTACATTCCTCATTCCACTCTCTTATGTAAAAAATCAAGCCTGACTCTGCTGAGGGCCAGAGGGATGGTATCTCATTCTGTCCTATGAAGGTAATTAATCTACCTGCTCATTTCATACAGATCAACGCCTGTAGAACATAGACATGTGAAGAAATAAATCAAGGGGCTTTCATGATCAAACATAGTAACACAAGTGGTGGGTAGGGGGGTTGGTGTAAATTTTTTTGTCTCAGTTCTGCTGTGGATTTTAGTTCCTCCTCTGCTTTGGCCACTCCTGGTCAGTCTCCAGTATGATTCACCCTGAGCTACTGTCTTAGTCAGGGTTTCTATTCCTGCACAAACATCATGACCAAGAAGCAAATTGGGGAGGAAAGGGTTTATTCGGCTTACATTTCCATACTGCTGTTCATCAAAGGAAGTCAGGACTGGAACTCAAGCAGGAGCTGATGCAGAAGCCATGGAGGGATGTTCTTTACTGGCTTGCTTTTCCTGGCTTGCTCAGCCTGC
>LR751437.1:17637-121057 GCA_902729485.2 Mus minutoides | reverse complement strand
TTTCCTGGCTTGCTCAGCCTGCTCTCTTATAGAACCCAAGACTGCCAGCCCAGAGATGGTCCCACCCACAAGGGGCCCTTGATCACTAATTGAGAAAATGCCTCACACCTAGATCTCATGGAGGCATTTCCCCAACTGAAGCTCCTTTCTCTGTGATAACTCCAGCTGTGTCAAGTTGACACAAACCTAGCCAGTACAGCTACTAACATTTTATTCACAGCAGCTGCGTTGGTGGTTCTCAGTTGAAGGCTCACTACGGAAATGGAAAATATGATCAAATGATCCTGTTCCAGTCAGTACAAGTTTCTGTCCTTATACTTGGTATCCAAATCATATTATAATGGTTTGGATATGTCCAGCCATTGTGCACCATTCTTAATGGAAATGTGGATTTCAGAGTATTTCAAGTTTTGTTTAAGTATCCATAGTACAAATGGAGATAATTCAAATCTTCCACTAAAATAAAGGAAAGACCTTTTAACTTTTAGCTATTGATATTTACTATGGCTTTGAAACCCTCACTATCTCAAGAATGGGCTTTCTTTACAATTAAAATCTATGCAGCTGTTGGTGAGATCTGTTTTTTCTGTGTATGTGGGGTGTGTGTATGTGTATATGTGTGGGGTGTGTGTATGTGTATATGTGTGTGGTGTGTGTATATGATTGTGTGTGTATATACTTATGTTTATGTATGTGCATGTGTGTATGGTATATGTGTGTGTGGTGTGTGTATGTGTGTTTGGTGTGTGTGTGTGTGTGTGTGTGTGTGTGTGTGGGTGTGTATGTGTGTGGGGTGTATGTGTATGTGTGTGAAGCATGTATGTATGTGTGGAGCATGTGTTTGTATGTGTGTGTGTGTGTGTAGTCTTGCATGTGCACAGTGTTCATGTTGAGGTCAAAGGACAACTTATGAGAGTTCTTCTCTCCTTCCATGTGGGTTCTGAGGATTAAACTCATGTGTTAAGACTTGATGGTAGGTGACTTTTTCCACAGAGCTATCTTGTTAGTTTTGTGTCAAATCATTTAACAGAAACATCAAGGAAAAAAACAATTATAATGAAACATTCCAAATTCAAAGAAAGAAACTCTTATTGTGAAGTTTTGATACAACAGTGTCTGGGTATAGCAATATTAGAGTAAGTGAAGATCCCCAGGTGTATTGGCAGCAATGGCTGCTTTCTACTTCACTTCTCAAAATTTGGTGGTGAAATTACAAAACACATATCTTTAAAAACAAATCAAATTGAAAGAGCAGATGTGTAGGCTGAATTCTAGCATCATTCACTGCAGATCTCAGAGAGTGAAGAGCAGAGGATAAACACATGTGAAATGAGTACCATATTTCCAACTGTGAAAGTAATTAGAATATACCTGACTGATAAAAGGATAGGACTTCTATGCCAGTGGTTAGTGCTAGTAACTACTGGGAGACTTAAATAGAGATGTTATTTTAAATTGGTGACATCATACAGGAACATCTCCTTCATTTTTTGGTCTTACCAGGCACCCCAGCTTGTATCCAGAAGTTAATATCAGTTCCTTCTCCATTATTAAAGACCTTGGTGACATTGAGGGGTTGCAGAAGATTCATGACTTCCTTCATGATAGCCCTGGCCTTGTCACTGCCAGTGAACTGCAGTCCAGTGGGTAAGAAGGTTCCTGAGTCAGCTTCCATCACCAAACTGTACTTGGACACATTGGCCTAAATAAAATTTAAAAAGAGATAAATGTTTGATTCCCATTTGCTGCTTCTATGCTATTAAATAAATCACCTTCTTACAGATTGTTGTCAAAATTATATCACTCTGCTCTGATCAATATCTACTCTGTGTATTTCCTGGTGGGTCTAAGGTGTATAATTTCCTATTCTGAGGTTCACCAAACCTAAGGGTTGACTTGAAAAGTTACAAAATATATATAATGGAGCAAATGTAATGAAATTGCTCAATTATTCTTCCTAGCAATAATAGTTTTGAAGCACTTTGCTTAAGGCGTTTCTGTACTAGAATGTGCTGTGTACTCTGCAGGAAGAGAAAAGTAATCATCATTCTTAGCCAACTATGTACCCTGTGAGCTAAATGTCCAAATGTCTCGCTGCTTTAGCAAGACAAGGCCCACTTGGGCAATAGTAGCACAATATCATGAGAATAACCAGCCATGTTCTGGTTTCAGTTCTGCTCCAGGAGATGGAACCCATACTTCATTATCAGGCCACAAACGCATGGCCAAATTCCTTGTACCTACGAGGGAAGATTCTGGTACTATTGTTTGGCTACACTGACATGGTATTAGACTGACTTCTAATAACTTATTATTATGTCCATAGATTAATGCACCTTTCACTCCTCATCCTTCTATTTGTGTTAGTTGGTGAGGGTTACAGAGAGCAACAACAGGTGAGGGACAGAAAAGACTTCAGATTTCTCAGTTCTAGATCAAATATACCACACCTCATGCTTCCAAACCTCAGGAGTAATTGCCGTAGGCAGAAAAACTATAGGAGTCAGACATGGTGGGTGACTACTAGGAAACAGCGTCTTCTGGGCACAGCAGGGCACATATGAACTCATAGCAGTTGTGACAGCATGTACAAGACCTGTGCAAGCCCAAGTCAGACCAAATCCCAGCATATATAAGGGTGTTGGGCACAAAATTCTATCCTAGCCTTGGAGTGACTGGCAACTGTTAGGTGTTGGAAGAAAAATAGTCAGTTTTTTATAATAGGATAGTCCCTGGTAAGTTCATCATGTTCCAGTGGAAGGCTACATATTCAAGGATATAAGGGCAGCACAAATTAGTCTTGATGGAGAAACACAAAAGACAGTTGAGAGTGATGTATCTGAGAAGTGTTGGCGGAGAAGTGACTATGACCAAAACACATTGTAAAAAATTCATAAATTAGTAACAAACTTAAAAAAAATAAGGTTAATAAGCCAGGATCCTAGTTGTGTCTTCATTTAATTTTCAATGAAAGTTCCAAGGTGCTTATAATAAATGCAGCTATCTTTGCTCTCAGATGTAGCTCCTGCCTTATAGTATCATCATTTGAAATACTAATGTGCAACATATTTACACGTATGATGTATATTAAGGGCTCATCTAACTGTATATTGCTGCAATGTCAGCAGGTGAAAATGTAATTTGGCAGTCCTAATCTTTTTCTCTGCTCTACCTCTACCCCAAACACTGCAGGAAGGAAAAAAGTAAAATTATAATATATCTTGTAAATGAACACAAAAGTGGGCAATCTCGTATGTGAGAGTGCCAGATCTCATATGTATAGGCAGATCCTATGTTTTTAACAAGAAAGACAGGTGAAGTGATCTTAACTATGCAAGGCCACACCTGGCACTAAAGAGAAGCTTGGTGAGATAGACATGAGTTTGGGATCATTATATTTCATTCCCTGTACAGCAGCTGGCACTCCTGACAACCAAGCAAAATGACTACCCACTCTGTCTCTCTTCATGTTAAGACAACTTGAGCCCTGCCTTTTCTGTCAGTAGAATGTGACAAGTGTCTTTACTTAAGTTTGAGTGTGAACTTATAGCCTGTTTCAAGCGATAGTAAGAATGGTTGCCTGACTCTAACTTACCAGAGCTTCTAACACATCTCTTAAGTCCTTTCTGTTTCTTGAATTGCAAAAGAAGGGAAATCTCAGAGACAAGGACTTTGAAATTTGGAGTGTCACTGTGCAATGACATAGGATATTGATGGGTACTCAAAATGGTGTAAATAACAGAGCTTCCAGAAATACCACAGGCTGTGAGCAGGAGAGCCAAAGAACCCAGGCTTTGGAATTATCCAGTCTGATTTGATCCCATGTCTGATTTTATGCTTATCAATCTTTAGCTATGTGCCTTTTGCATTTGAGCAAAACTCTCAGTTTATGCTTCAATGAAATGGGCATGATAACCATACCCAGCTTATGGAATTTGGAGAACCTGTAGTTCAGGCTCAGACACAAGGAACATTCGATAAGCAGCAGCGTCACTGGTTTTACTGGCTTTTCTTTTCTTAGTGTCAAGTGTCTCAGGTTTTCAAGGATGGTGCCAGGTAAAGTATCCTGTTTGCTGACTATGATGACAGGCAGTGGATCTGCAGCATTCCTTCACACCAGGCATGTGTGTAGTGCTTTGCATCTCATCCCACGGCCTGCTAAGGTAAGCTAGTACAGTTTTTATACAAGTGCATACAAGCAACTGAGGCAGAGTCAAGTTATCAAACTTGCTCAAATTTATCTAGCCAGGGAGAAAAGTGTGTGGTGTGGATATAGGCCAGTTCTGTATTTTATGACTTTGTGTCCCATCTCCAGAAGGACACTTCTAATTCCCCAGTCACAAATCTTTACTTCTAAGTCAGAAGTACAAAGAATGCAGTTTTGAAAATGAATAGATTTTAACTTTTTCATGATCATAATACAAAGTCTACTCAGAATTTATTATCTCTGCTAATAAAGTAATTGAATTAGGCACTGAGAGGAGTGAAAATGCAAATAAAAACATCTTGTTACACAATTTCCTTCCAATTAGGTATCAAAGCCTAAAATAATAAAACTTCCTTTCAAGCCAAATAAAACAGGATGTGTACAGATATCAGTAAACCAGAATCCTGGCATAGTAGAGAGATCCTTGATTTCCATTAATGTATGGCTCCATTAGCTATTGCTAACTTGATAGCAGTATGCTATTGTTTCCTACTTCTATATAAACACTGCCATATGTTTCCTATAAAGGAAAAGAAAACAAGCCATCCACCATACAACACACCACCTTTTCTCCTATTATGAATTCATCTNTATCCGGGCCCTTTCAGCACTATCTTGCTGGCATATGCTATAGTGTCTATGATTGGTGGCTGCAAAAACTCCACCAGAGAACTCCTAAACCTTATAAACAGCTTTAGTGCAGTAGCTGGATATAGAATTAATTCAAACAAATCGATGGCCTTTCTCTATATAAAGGATGAACTGGCTGAGAAAGAGATCAGGGAAACATTACCCTTCACAATAGTCACTAACAATATAAAATATCTTGGTGTGACTCTTACGAAGGAAGTGAAAGATTTGTATGACAAGAACTTCAAGTCTCTGAAGAAAGAAATTGAGGAAGACCTCGGAAGATGGAAGGATCTCCCATGCTCATGGATTGGCAGAATCAATATAGTAAAAATGGCTATCATGCCAAAAGCTATCTACAGATTCAATGCAATCCCCATCAAAATTCCAACTCAATTCTTCAAGGATCTAGAAAAGACAATTAGCAAGTTCATCTGGAATAACAAAAAACCTAGACTAGCGAAAACTCTTCTCAACAATAAAAGAACATCGGGTGGAATCACCATGCCTGACCTCAAGCTGTACTACAGAGCAATCGTAACAAAAACTGCATGGTACTGGTACAGCAACAGACAGGTAGATCAATGGAATAGGATCGAAGACCCAGAAATGAATCCACACACCTATGGTCACCTGATCTTTGACAAGAGAGCTAAAACTATCCAATGGAAAAAAGACAGCCTTTTCTTCCCCTTTTTCTTAAGGATTAAGCAACTCAGCCAAGAGCAATTTGGTAACCATTAGCATTCTTTGGTGGCAATGCAAGCTTAAAAAGAAGAAAACTGCTGAAAATTCATATTGAATGTTTTAAATTGCTTGTTTTATAGCATAATCACAAGGATGATGTGTGTATTCTTTGCTTTTATAAAATTCCAGGCAATTCTTAAAAAAAAAAATAGATCTGTGCTCTATAACGTATCCTTTTCTCCATAAAATTAGCTTCATTTTGTTTTATAACTTAACTTTTTCATAGCAGAGAGAAAATAATTCACGAGAAAATTATAAGAAAATATGCCCATTTTCTCAGGTTTCTCAACATATCTTTGGTTTTTATTTAAAGTTACACTAAAATCTCCAAATTAAAAGGAGTCTCTTAATTACTTGAATTAATAGTATAGCCTCCTCACTTAAATTTTCAAAGAATATACTGTACTGACATGGGACAGATGGCCCCAGCACAACTTTTTGCCTATTAAGGCTTCACAGATGTTAGTGGCTACACTGTTTAGTCAGGTGGTAATCTCAAGGAAAATTTCAAAAGCAGACCATCTCATGTGTGCTGGGAGGCTGCAATCATCTGCAGCTGAACCAGAGACTGTGGTTCCAGAATGTCAGGCATTGGCTTCTTAGAGAGTTCTGATCAACACCCAGTCCTGCCTGCAGGGTGGGTAGAGAAACATCTCTTACTGTAGGACATCAAGAACGGACTTTGCTTTCTGGTCAGGCCTATCCTGGAGCTTAAACACTGTGTTTTCTTTTCTTTTCTTTTCTTTTTCTTTTTTTTTTTTTCCCCCGGACTCCACCATTTGGTGTTGAGCAGCTGTGGGTACCCAGGGGAGAGTTAGAAAAAGATTAATGACAAGGCCAAGTGTCACATGTTATTTTCACTTTACAACTAAACTTCCTGAAGCCTGAGGAAATGGGCAGCTTTGGGTAAGTTACATTAGTACTAAAATTGCAGGTACCTATTTCAGTTTAGCCCCAACTCCCCCATTATGCTGGAGATAGGAGCAGAATGAACAGCTTCCTGAAGCCCATACCTGTCACTCAGTATGTGTGCTCAGAGACATTCTACTGTGGGACAATCCTTGTCCCACTTATGAAGTACATTGGGTTTCAGTGAATTTCTTCCCCTGTGTTAGTCAAAGTCTGCTGATAGCCCCTAAATGTATTAAGACATATGATTGCCCATAAAGGTCACTATGGCAACCATAATGAGTCAGCAGGCTAAAAGTAAGTGCATGAGCATCAGCTAAAATTTTTATTTTAATTACATAGGAAATAGGACTCTATTAATTCTGGTATTTAAAAAGGAAATATCCTAGGATATTTGATAAATAGGCTTAAAAGGGGTTTATATGTCACATTAATGGTTTCTGCCTCAGTCTATAGTTTTATTACTGGTGTAGCAACATAGCTGGTGAAAGTCATGGGACTCAAGATCCCACCGGGTATTTTGATTCCCTCTATGACATACATTGGCCCATTACTTCACGTTCCTGGCTTCATGTTCATTTCTATCTGCAGCTACAGAAACGTTCCATACATCCTCTATCCCTCTCAATCCCTTCCTGTCATTACACTGTTAGTTTCTACTCATCCCTACCAACTCTACTCCTTCTTCAGGATCAAAGATTACAACTGTTTTCCTTTGATTCACTTCCTTTAACACAAGGACCTTTTAAGAGAAGAAAAGGTATGGCTTTGTGGTTGATGATGATGGTGTGCCAGGTAGCAGAGTGCTTTCTGGTCAACTTCTCTTGCCCTGTTCTTGGTTAGGAAGCCTACTTCAGCTTCTTTAAATGTTTCTAAGATTACTTTGGAGTTTATTTTCTTATGACCAGACATGTCATTTAAAAGAAATTGTATTAGTCAAAGTTATCTACAAGAAGAGAACTGATCCGAATGAATGTCTGTCTATCTATCTATCTATCTATCTATCTATCTATCTATCTACCTACTTTCCTACCTACCTATAGATAGATACATATGTGTATAAATATGCATACATATGAATATGTAAAGGAAATTATATATTATATATAATGGGAATTTATTAGAGTGGCTTACAGGCCATGGTCCAGCTAATGCAGAAATGACTACCTATCAATGGAAGATGTAAGAATCCAGTGTTCAGTCCATGAGGCTGGATGTCCCAGCCGGTCTTCATAATATATATACACTGGAATCCTAAAGAAGTAAGCTCCAATGCCAATGAAGATAGGGTAAGAGAAAACAGACAAAAAGAGCTTCCTTATTCCATGTTCTTTTTATTATAGGCTGCCATCAGAAGGTTCAGATAAGATTTGGATTGAAGGTTTATCATCTTCTACCTCAAAGACCTGTATTAGAAAGGGGCCTTCCAACACCAAATGATTTTATTAAGAAAAAATACCTCACACGTGTTTCTGATCATTTGGGTTTTAGTTAATTCCAGATGTGATCAAGTTAACAACAAAGACTAGCCATCAATAATAGTCAGAATTTTCTTGTCTTGCAAAGAAAACAGACTAATTTGTACTCAAGAATCAGCCTAGTCTAGAGCCGCTCCAACTCAACAAAGCTGCTCCAACTCAACAAAGCTGCTCCAACTCAACCCATGACTTTACCTTTTCATGGAAAATTGACAGCCCTTGTGCACTTCGTGGTTTTGACAACATCCTCATATGCTTTATTTGTTCAAATACTTTTACTACTATTAATAAAGATCTGAAATCAAGCTTAAAAATTACTTCCTGAATGGAAGCCTGGCAGGAGAGCATCAGGACTCTCAGTTCCCTAAGTGATCTCTGAACCTTTCGCGACAGGCACACCACAGCCCAATCTAATATGCTGGCCTATTGTACTTTTGTGTTTTCTCCTTTTGCCCCTGTAAAAATTCAAGGTCTCCTACAAGTAAAGTGCCTAAGACCACATTAAGAGCCAGGAAATGCTCAAGCGCCTAGAAGAGACAAGAGGCAAAGCTGTGTGTATCTCTGCTGCACCCCCAGCATAACAGCAGCATGTATGAGAAGCTCAATAAATACCGCAGGGGAACGCTGAAACTGGGGAAGTTTAGACAGGAGGACACTGTGCTATCTGTGGCTGCTGACATAAGTGGGAGGCTAGAGTGATGCCCTACTGAGCTTTCATTATCTTGCAAAAGAAGCCCAACATCTAGTTCCTTGAAATAGATGCTGCTGGAGCTTCTTGTGCGCCTTCGTAATCTTAGGAGCCACTTAGGAGGTTCAAAGAGGAGGACTGCAAGCTTGGGAAACTGAGTGAGTCCTTGCCTCAGTAAGACTTGAGGGTAGGGCAGGGAGAGTTGGCTTAGAGGTTAAAAGCATTGGATGCACCTCCATAGGATCAGAATTTGGATCCTAGAACCCAAGGACATGCCACAGCCACCTGTGCTTCTAGCTCCAGGAATCTAATTCCCTCATCTTGGTTCTGTGAGTACATCTGTAGAATGTGTGTATGCATCCATCAATAAAAATGAGAATACATTTCTAAAAGTTCAAAGAGGGCTGAATATCAAGCTCTGTGTAGAGGTCTTGTCCCACTGACCAAGGCCCTAGGCTTATTCCTCAGAAGTGGGAAAAGAAAAACTCAGCAGTGATTTTTTTTTTCCAGGATTCATTTTTTATGGGGATTTACTTTGAGGCCATTTATAATGATGGGTACTAGATAAAATAAAGTCTTCACGGACACTGTTAAAAGGTGTAGAAACCTTGAATTTTAAAACATTTTTTCCTAAACATTGGTCATCAATTGAAGAGAAAGACAAAATATTAAGTTTTATTTTACTAGATATTTTTATTCAAGGAGAAAATATGTGTTTATTTAATATATACTAAGAAGAAGCTGAGGAATGGGTGGCCAAACATCCCTATTAGCCCTGGGCAGACCTAGTTTTCTTGCTTATCTCAGTATGATTATTAATAGGGGCCCTTTTTCTCTTGCAGGGATATCTTAGTTTTAACAGTAAATCATCTGGTGGTCTGTGAAGTGTGTCATTTACAAAGACCTGGATAGTATTGCAGGGGGCCAGAGCTCACTTCTGATGCTGACTGGTTACCTCACACGTGATGAATTCTAAGACCATGTTCCAAAAGCAGACGGAAAGCCTGGTCAAACTTCGTGGACAAGGTGATACTAGTCCCAAGAAAAAGCCACTATTCTGGAAGTTCTGGTGAGTTGAGAATTATGTTTGTTTACAATGTATCCCTAGGTCCTAGACAAGAGGAACCTTGAAATATACAACAAAGGAAGAAACGAATGAAGTGGCATTGATTTCCGCATCCAAATACTGCTCTTGAGATATGTCAGTTTGCAAGAGAGGAGCAAGGTATATAAAGTTTAAAAGCATAAGGCAAATATACTCTACAGGTAGGCTGCCCACAAATATCAACTGTCCTTCTCAGTATTTTATAGGCAATTACAAATCAAAAGTGACCATAAAGTAACAAATGCCAATTGAACTACTCTTGGCACTTGGCCTCTGCCTGGAAATATTGCTTTCCCTCAGCTTCTGGGATCTGAAACTGTCAGCCCTCTTTGTGTCTTACTGGATGCTCTTTCTCCATTTTTCTTTTTACCAAGGACAATCTGCCCTTGGGTATTGTGTGGTCAGAAACAATATAAAAGCACCTTGACTCCCCTCACTTCATGCTTACTATGCTGGGAATAACAACCTTTTTAAGGGATTCTATTTTGTGATGAAATTCCTCTCCTGAATTTCACATTCAGATTACTATATCTGTACACGTATCAGTTTCTTATGCTGCTTTAATAAATCACTATAGTCTAACAACCTGCAACAACAACAACAACAACACAATTTTCCGTTTGTGATGAAGAGAATCTTGCAAAGCTGAAGTCAAGATGCTGGTACTGCTGATGAGCTCCATCTGGAGGATCTGAGCAATTTTCTTCATTTTCTACCCACCTGATGCTGTCTACTTTCCTTGGCTCAAAGCCCCAACACAAGCCTTTTCTCTTCCCATCTGTCATTATATTGCTTCTTTCTGCTTTGATCACCTTACCTCTAAGAAGAAATGACTTAGTAAACAGCAAAAGCACTGAGGCCATTGAGTCTGGAAATGTTGACAACCATTCTTGACAATATCTTCCAAATGGAATCTATTACCAATTCTGTTGCTCTACTTTCAATATCCACCCGAACTTCAGCAAGCCTGGCTAACATCACTGTCCTATAGGAGTGCTGAGGTAGTGTCCAGATCATTTCCACCTTGACCCCTCTGTAGGGATGGTTCTGATGCTAAGGTCCTGTTCCTCAATTTGTTCTTGATCTATCAGTAAAAATGCCATGGACCTATTGCTGGACAGAAGGAATAGGCAAGATGCAAGAAGGGGGAGAGAGTTTTCGCCTTGCTTTGGAGGCGAAAACTCATGTGAGATCTTGGACAGAGGGACCACAAGCTGCTTCTACAGATGGGAGGTTGGGGGTGTTGAGCTGGGAAAGGTGGCTGAGCAACAGAAATTGAGGGCATATTTAGGGTGTTAATCTGGGAGTACTGGGAAGCGAATGCTGTTTGAGGTAGACTGGAGGCATCCAGCAGTTGAGTCAATAGGCAAGTTGAAATTGAACAGCTGTGTGCATCTGTGTTTTTCATCTGCAGATCCAATATTCTCTGCGTGGGGTCTGGTAGCATGGTCTGTTGAGAGCAAAAATGTAATTTCTATAGGTTGGGAGGGTTGAGGAGAAAGCACACAATGGGAAGGGTGACTCATGGGTGCTCACAAGTTAGCTAGAGGCAAGAAGTCCTGAGAAGCTACTGCTACAGGCAATTGTGTTATCAGGCATGTTCTGTGTCTTCCTGAAGAGCACAAGAAAGGAATTTGAAGCTTCTTACACTAAAAAATGTGATGTGTTTGAGAAGATAGGACTTTAACCATATCTAAATATTATGCTTCTCACCCATGTATCAAAGCATTCATGTTACTCCCTTTGTAAGTATGACTATACATTTTTATGAGTCACACAAAAATAAGTTTAAAAATAAAAAAAACACAATAAAAAAGAAAGAAAAATTATGGGAGATAAGTCATCTACAAATGCCAACATGAGGATCTCTGTAGGTGATGAAAATGTCCTGAGTAGTCTGAGATGCTACTAACAACCTTGTTAGAGTTTTTGAAGATGGTGCTTTGTGAAAAACTAGCCAAAGGCACATGCAGGGCACTTGTTATCACATGGGAAGGAATTAATATTTTATTAGAATAAAAATTAATATATTTTGAAATAAATTTTGTAAAAATATTTTATGTAAGCTATTTGGCATGAGGTTGCCTTTAAAAATGATTATAAGTTATCAAAACACAAGTGAAATTTGTGAGGTCCTTTTAATAAGAGAATGATCAGGTAATCTTACTTGGAGGCTGAGCAGCAATTAGTTTCTCCTTCATATGTGAAGTCTGGATCAAGCATATCCTTGGCAGATCCTGTCTTTATTTCACCACCTCAGATGAACCCCACTTTGTGTTGGATTTAATGAAATGAAATGAAATGAAATGGCTTTCACTCACAGGAGGGCATGGCAAAAAGCAACAAGAAAAGAACTGCTGCGTGAAGTTTTAAATGGTATTTAAACATATTAAAAACACATTTTTAAAACCTTATGGTTTGTTATGTTAAAGTTGGCACAAAATGAGGCTAATAACACTCTGTATAATCAGCAAGACTCAATTACAGGAACCAATAAATGCATCTTGGGACCACCGAGAGCTTTAACAATTGCTTTTCATACTTCCTGAGTTTTAAAGTAGTCAGGCAAAATGAAAGAAAATAATAAACAGATGAGGCAATTTGACTTCGAACAGAGTTAAGTTAACTTAATAGGTATATTTTAGATAAAAGGAGGCTAAGAAATTATAGAGATTATAGGGAGATATCCAAATAGGTGTTTGCAATGAGCTAAGGGGGTTGAGGAGAAACAATTTCCCTTCTCTGAGAAGAGTAATAAACAGAACAGCAATCATCAGACGGGAGGAAGAGCAAGTAGCTGAGGTAGAAAATAGTTTCAAATGTGCTAGAAATAATGGCTGCTCTGAGAAGTCACCTGAGGAGAACTTGGAAGTCTAGAGGACTCCCAAGAGTCCTCTCTAGAGGAAAAGCCCAAGGTGAAGGAAACTAAAGGATCAGTCTAGCCCCTACCCTGCCCTGGTCCTTCCTGCATTTCTTCTTCGTCCATCCAGTGTCCCTGGTGTTTGAATACTACAGATAACTGGGCTAGGTGTGTGAGCAATCCCTCTAAGAGGTGGTTGGCCTCAGAATAAAGTGGATACTGCACTTCATATGTCCCTTGTGACTGCTAACCAGCACCAAGTGCTACCCTTGAATATGTGCAGGTTCTAATGATATTTGACGTGCTTTTTGGCCACGGAATGAAAAAACAAGAGACAAGTTATTTAGCTACTCTAGCCTTGGTTTACTTGTAAAATGGGGGGGGGTGGATTATTCATAGTTATCTTCAGGTATATTAAGGCAAAAGTTCTTAAACTGGGCTGTGCTTGGGAATTCATAGATCTGGAGCAGGTCTGGGAACTTGAAAAGGAAATGCTTACATACTTATTTTTCCTAAAGTGCAACAGGAATTAGACTTATTTAATGTAATTTATTGAGATTACAATATAATAACATCATTTTCCCTTTTTCTTCCCTCCAAGAAATGCAAGCGATACCTACCCCCCTCAAATTAATAGGCTCTTAGAATTTCTTTAGATTATGGAGGTTAGCAACAAACCACAGAGAACCTGTCACTTTGTCAGCTACAGATACCACAGATATTTTTATGACATCTCAGGTATGCTGCAAAAATAAACTTACATGTTTATCACATTGAATTTATGGCAACAGTTTAATCATAGTTATTTAATAAAGTTTAAGCATCACACATACAATGACTATAAGTTCTGCTTAAAAATTAGGTAACATTTTTAATAATGTTCTTGTCCTTGTAGCATTGTGCTTTTTATTTTATATATTCACCACCAAAGTGGTTCAGGGCACATGCAGTGGGCATAGATCTCTGATTGTTGAATAGTAGCTTTATTAATAATAAGGATTAACTGTGGCTATTTTTATTCTTGTTTTATTCAGCAGAGTTATTCTGTACTGAACACTGTGAATTGGGGTCTTGTTTCTCTTCTATAATTGATGAAAGAGCTTGTTAACTACTTGATCTTTCTTAGGCTCATGCCATCTTCAGCAAAAGAGCAATTTCTCTGAAGAATCTGAGACTATTTTGCATATATTCAAAGGTACATCATACGCTTACTTTGTTCTATTGAGACTTATGATTACTATACGGAAGTGTGACTCATAACTAGAATGTTAAGTCATATCCCAGGAAGGGTACCTTTGAGAGGGAAAGGAAACAATTATGACAAGATAATGTGTTGAAACTAGACTATCTTCAGGAAACTGGGGTAAAAAGAGGCTACTTAAATGCTTTTCTTTAAAAAAAAAAAAGGAAAGAAAAAGAAGTATTATTTTCTGATAGTTTGTGTCTTTCATTACAAAACTACTACAAAACTACTACAAGACTCAATAAATATGCCCCACAGTGCTTTGATTATAAGATCCATATTTTCCACCAATTTTACCATTTTGTAAATGGGAATGTATCTTGTATTCCACAGGATGTTGCCAAATTCCAGATAAGGAGACAAACTGTGCTGTGAGCTGGTCCTTACACTGCCTGTTAATGTACAAGGTTTCTCACTGAATTCATTGCATCCTCACTTAAATTCTTTGTACTTCTGTCAACAGCGATCATTGGATTTTAAGCCTGAGTTTTTAATAAGTCATTAAAGTTTTTCATAAAGTCTTCATGTATACAGAAGATTTTTCTTTCTACATGAGGGAGAGCAATTGGAAGCATTAGCATTTTGGTATAGATTCCTGATTGTCCAATGGTAATATAGACTAGTGCCCTCAAATAGGCCTTCAGAGAGGTCTCCTTGTTGTGTTTTATAAAAGACAAGGATGTTTTGTATAGCATGGTATGGTGAAGTGGGAGGGATGACTTGGTGGGCCCAGGCTGAAGCATCCCTTCCCCTGAGATACCAACAATACCATGGATATAGTGCAGAATAGTGCTAGAGGTGGGGGGAGGAGGGAAGGAAAAGAGAGAAGAGAAGAAGAAAAGTGAAGAGGAGAGAAGAGGAGAGGAGAGGAGAGGAGAGGAGAGAGAAAAATAGGCCTGCCAAGAACACATGTAGAGAGTGAACATGAGGAAGGGGAGAGTGGGAAAAAGGGGTTAGGAAGAGAAAAGAGAGAAGCAGAGAGAGCGAGGAGGGGTCAAACACTCTCTTTTATAGCAAGCCAAGTGTACCTACCTGAATCCAGATAATCTGTCCATAATTCCCTCTCTATTTCAAGATAAGTATGGTTTTTAAAGATTTATTTTTATTTTTAAATTCATGGTCATGTATGTGTACCTGTGTGGATATGCCACGTGTATGAATGCCTGTGGAAGCCAGAAAATGGTGTCAGGCAGTGGGTGTGGATGCTAGGAACCAAACTTGGGTCCTTTAGGAGAGCAGCAAGCTTTGAATATATAATTGAAACATATAAAATATAATTCATTTAAATAGAAGTAAGATGACCATTTATAAAGGAACTCAGAATCATGTGTAAGAAAGAGGTACAGATTTGCTCATTAGAGATGCTGGTGGATATCTCGTGGTATCTCTTGGGTCCCTGTCTGTAATAATTTATTTAGGCAAATGTCATTATCTTATTTGAATGATAATCTGCTAAAAGGTATGCATAATATATGCATAAATATAAATTGCATTTTCCACAAATCAGAATAGTCATGAGAAAAATGCAGTTTATTTTATTTGAAAATTTCAGCATTAAGGGCCAGAATAGCTGGCTCTCACTGTGAATTTATTACTTCACAAGTGCCACTTCCATATAATGAAATAATTATCTAAGAAATTATATTTGCATTTTCAACATTTTTGTACAATGGGAAAGTCAGGATAATTAGGCATTAAGTATATTTTCATGACATGAAGGTAGCAGCTTTGTATATAAGTGAATATTCTTTCTTCCTCTTCATTCGCTGCATTCTTGGACTGGTGATTCAGAAAAACATCTTAAATAGAGGGTTTCACACTGTACTACATTAAGGTAATTACCCCAAAGATGAGAAGATAAAAATCACACGGGTAGCCAAAGCCTTCCTCACAGATTCTCTGGAAGCCAATCAGCTTACTGTGTGTAGTTCCAGAGCTTCGTGCTGCTCCTGAGCCATGCTTCTCATTCTCATTTGCTTTTCCCTGCTGTGGCACTAGACTCTGGCAAGCTGAACTAGCCACCAGGGACATCTCTACATCACAACCACCTCTGAAGAAGAGTGAGCACCCGTGCGATTTTGGCAGGTTCAGATTTTTCTTTTTCTCTTTTGTGATTCTGAGCTCACTGCCCAGCTTTCAGTTCAGCTGTCTGTCCTTGCAGTTTTCCATTGCAACTGCAAAGGCAGTGACACAGGTGACGATAACATTTGGAGACACACAGCTCCCTTCTTTTCCAATTATTCCTCTGATCTTCTAAGTCACAGGCATACGTCAAGTGGGATTGGCCAGAGACATATGCTCTATGTCTGATAATGTTAGAAAATGCTGTTGCAATGAAATGCCTTTGGGATTTTACAAGATAGCTCAGACAGGAGTCTGTCCTGTTATATTTCTGTCACACAAATACAGTAAAAGAAGAAAGATGGACTCAGTTTGAGGAGAGGATTAAATATTGTGAACTGAAGTTCTATGCATACACAAAAGATCTAAAGACATATTCACACATGATTCTATCTTGTCTCATGTAACTTTTACAGAACTGAACAGAGCGGAATGTCCTAAGATGCTGTCCTGAGGAATTCCCGTATCTAAAGAGACTTTTAAATAGTGCAATGATTTCAACATTTATCATGGCAAGAAAGAATTTTGGGTCATGGCAAGGGTTTGGGATAATTTCAAATTGTGTTTTTTGTTAAGCTATAAATTTACTTGCAAGATGCACCAAACTAAGAGGAAATTATACATAAAAGTCCAAGTGTTTCTGTTGTTTTCTTTCAATCATTGTATCAGGACTTTGAGAGTTAACATCATAAGTAAATGCACACATGTGTTTTAAACTTCCTAGAAACTATACCAAAACAATGCATCAGAAATTAACAGGACAACCTATGCCTAGTGTTCCTGGGCCTTTTATTGTCAAATTGTGCAGAACAGATTCTGTGTTATTTGTGTTTTAAACACAAATGTACCCTGATGGTTCTTCACTGGTACATTTGGCATCACTGAGGCAAGTTTATAGACATTGTTTTTGAAGATGAGCAGTAGACAAGCAAATAGTCAGATAGTCATTGTGTCTGAAGTCTGGAGACAGGAGAGCGAGATTCAGCTCAGGCTCTGAACTCAATGAGCTGTACAGCCTTGAGTACCTTCTTTACCTCACTGAGCCTCTGTTTTTTAGGGTGTGAAACCAGGACTGCATCACACCATCTGGCAGCTACCTATGTCACTTATACAGTCAGTGAGAGAAAGTGTATGAAGAGTAATTCAGAAGTGATGGCACAGATGACATTGTGTAAAAGTGATAACCTAATTCACAGTTGTGGGAAAACAAAAATTTTCAGATTTTGAATGTATTCTTTTGCACTGTAAGTCTAGCCACCAACCAACTTCTTCTATATTACTTGATTTTTAGATCTAATGAGTGGAGCACATTATTTTTTTCTTACATGGAAAAAAATGGACTATTTTCACAAAGCATTTTCCCTGAGACTACTATTAAGTTCTAATCCCTTGACCTTTTCTAATTCAAATGACAAGACAGCCTGATTGCTTCCCATTTTACTCTGTGGGTATAATAAAGCTTTGGAGGGGAAACCAATCATTTAGCTCTGTGGAATGGGGAACATTTCCACATTCTATTAGCCTGCAGCTCATACCTGGAGAGCTGGCCCCACTCTTGTCCTGGGACAGTGCCTTTAACTTGGTGGATGAGTTTTATTAAATGAAACTCTAGGGATTCATGAGAGCAAATGACACCCCTGTTCTTAACTAGTGACAGAAGTGCTGTTTAATTTGGAAATCACTCTGTGAGACCATGGTCAGCCTTTGTTGAAAGGCCTTGCTAAGCTCTCTGAATGTGAATTGCTGTTTATGTATATTCAGCTTTGCTGGGTACAAAAGCTCTTTAGAAGTTTTGAGAAACTCTCCTTAAAAAGAATCCTGAAACTAATGCCAGCAAACTGCTAGTTGCTGTGGGCAACCCCCAGCTTCTAGAATGAGTAAGTGCAAATAGTATGTAAACCTTTCTTTCTTTCTTTCTTTCTTTCTTTCTTTCTTTCTTTCTTTCTTTCTTTCTTTCTTTCTTTCTTTCTTGTTTTTGTTTTTCTAGACAGGGTTTCCCTGTGTAGCCCTGGCTGTCCTGGAACTCACTTTGTAGACCAGGCTGGTCTCGAACTCAGAAATCCACTTGCCTCTTAACAGACTACAAGAAGAAAGGCTTCTTAAAGAAAATGGGAATAAGGTTCTAATCTTGTGATTAGGTTGTGTGTGTATGTGTGAATGTGTGTATCTGTGTGTATATGTGTGAATCTGTGTGAATATGTATATGTGTATCTGTGTATGTGTGTGAATGTGTGCATGTGACTGTGTATATGTCTATATCTGTGTGTAGATGTGTGTGTGTGTGTGAGTGCCTCTGCGTACATATGTGTATGTGTGTATGTGAGTGTGCATGTATGTATCTATTGAGTATGTGTGTGAGTGTATGTGTGTATGTGTTATACACATATAGGTGAGTCAGCAGAAATTACAAATGAGGCCTTATGGCTACGGAGGTTAGAAAACCAGGTCCCCATCACCACCATCAGGAGACAGTGGTAGAGCAGATGTATTACCAGTACTATAAGACTTGGGTGCTCAATCCCATTTAGTGACTCTTAGGAGAGTTTCAGAGAGAAAGATAGAGGTTCATGGCAGGTCAACAGCTTGTGGTCAGAACTGGGCTCCATGATTCTACTGCTGTTTCTTTGGCTGAGCTGCTACCTTTATGGTAGTCTGGGTTTAATAATGCTGGTGGACACTGCTAGTAGAGAGTGTGTAGAAAGCAGACTCCTCAACTTAGTATTGACTTTTAGGCAGGCTTGCGGGGTTCTGTTCTATCCAGAGACTCATGCCATGTTTGTCAGAGCACTCTCTGAAGTTGTATGAGCCATAGAATAAGAGGAAAAATCACCTCTGCTAGATATAGCCAGCCATCTCCAGGAGGGCTACTGACTGATGGAAGGCCTACCATTCTCCCAATCTCTTGGGAAGAGACTTTCTCCTACTTTCCAATGATAATAATTTGAGTTAAAAGCAAAACAATATATAGACAAAAACCCTGACTTAATCTCAGATATGTTAAGGGATTAAGGGCCAGGACACACTGTAGTGTTTGTTTCTTTAGAAGCCCCTCTCTGTGCATAAACTTTTGAAAAAAATACTTTTAAAATTATATCTTACTCATTTGAAATGTAAATGAAGAACCTATTAAAAAATTGGAAAAAAATTATATTTTACCATATTGTTATTTAATTTAGCTATCTGAAAAGAGCATCCTGTTCCTGCTTTAAGAAGTATTTAGTATTACATAGTGGCACAGGCCTACAATCCCAGTACTCAGAGATACAGAGCAGCACAAGTTCTAGACTAGGCCACATAGAAAAACCTGTTTCAAAAGTAAAAAAAAAAACAAAAAACAAACAAACAAACAAAAGACAACTAACAACAAAAGCTAATCTGGAGGAAAAGGAGGAGAAGAGGAAAAGGAGGAGGAGAAACATTTACTGTTGTTTGTTTTGGGGAAAGGGGAAGAAGGATGATCCAGTATGTAGGGTGCATGAGGACCTGAGCCGGATTCTCAGTACCAATGTACAAGCCACACATGGCAGAACACACATGTATCCCCAGAGCTGGACGTGTTGTCAGGAAGAACGAGTGAACCATTACAATTGAATCAGTGTGCTTGAGGGTCATTGAATGAGATCCTGATTCAAAAATTTAAGGATATTTAATGTTAACCTATAATCCCCACAAGCACAGGCCTAGCTGATAATTACCTGGTTTGATGGGGTTTTATAAAACTCAAATAGCAAAATTTAAAAATCAAACATTATAACACAACCTAATCCAAAGACTAATTTGATACATACATGTTGAGGAATGATGTAGGAAAACATTGTCTTTGCTTTTCACCATCATGTTCCTATAGGAGCAGAAAACTTTGTACTGCTATTCCTAACATTACAGTGGCTCCAGTGTGAGCTTCGGTGTCTCCAGCTGCCCTTATGTTATCATTTGGAGTACAAAGACTAAGTAATTTGATACATACATGTTGAGGAATGATGTAGGAAAACAGTGTGAGCTGAGGTGTTTCTGGCTGCCTTTGTGATGTCATTTGAAATACAAAGTGTGCATAAATTAGATTTGTTGTCCTTCTACCTAGATCTGAAGAAGGGTGCAATGATATCACACTCTGGTAGTGTCACTATGACCACATTAAAAATATTTGGGGACTATAGGGTTAAAAAATAAAAATTCCTACAAAACACACTTGCTTGGATAATGTGAGTATGTCTCCTTGGATTTGTAACATATCCCTTTTAAAGTGAATTGTGAAACTTAATGTGGGTCAGGAAGTTGGCAAAAACTTTACTACTAAAAGTAGGCATTTTTTTTTTTGTATATTTATGTAAAGAGGAAATTTTGTTTCTCAGCACTAGAAACACAGGAAATGCTAAATATAATTGCATATATTCATTTTAGCCTTTTGCTGTTCTTAAGGTGGTTAAAATAAGCTGATGTATTTAAAAGTATTAGCAATCCCATCCCTCATTTGATATTTGACAATTTCTTCGAGTAAACATGAGCTTGATTCAACCTGTAGAGTAGTTCACATTTTAAATAATCACTTTATCAAGAAGCAATAATGCAAAGGGCCCTTCAGCAGGCTTTCTCATCCTGTCCAGCTGAGCATGAAGCGCTCACTCTCCTTTCTAGTATTCCATTGGGTCCTCACAATTCTGCTCTCTCTTAGAAGGAGTCAAATGTGGCTTCAACGGCCACCATCCAATGACCTGCTATGCCAAAGCACTCATCCACATGGAAACAGTATCACCTCAGTCACCATATGTTAGTTTAAAGAGAAGTGTCTTCTATAGGCTCATGCATTTGAACATGTGGTTCCTTTCTAGGTGATGATGGTGTGAGTGGGTTATAAATCCTCCAGGAGCTTTGCTGGAGGAAGTTTGTTCCTAGGGGTAAGATCTAAGTGTTCTAGGCTTTTCCGGCTTCCTGCTTTCTTTCTACCTCCTGTGTGCACATTAAATGTGATCAGCCAGCCTCTTGCTACTGCTGCCTGCTTTCCTGTTTTATTTAACATTATGGACCCTCCCTCTGCAACTGTAAAACAGAATATACTCTCCACACTATAAGTGTATTGTTCATAATATTTTGTACAGCAACAGACAAGGAACTAGTACATACCCAAAACTCATGTGAATAAAAAGCCCTTAATTTCTCCAAATTATATGACAGTAGAATCAAGACAATCAGTCTCATTGCAATGATTGAAGTGAGGAGAAAGAGCCATTAGAGTAGAAGCAAAACTTTTTCAGAATTACACTGTCAAATATCTATAAAATATAATACCTATATCAATCACCCAGGCTATAAAGGGTACCATCATACATACTGGGAAGGGTAGGAGCAGCTGGGATGCTTATATGTTTCTGGTGAGGATGCAAATAGTTAAGCTCTCATCTCTTAGAAGTTTTTAATGAAATTGAACATAGTCCTATGATCTAGCTATTTTACTCCTAGAATGTAAAGTCCATCCAAATGTATATGCCCATCCAAACAACTCTACATAATGTTGATATCACTTTTATTTGTGATAGCTAACACTAGAAAGAGCACAAATGTCCATCAACAGAACAACTATGTTTTATTTTTATGGAGGAAAAAATAGAAATTGGAGTTTATTCACATAACAAAGAACTACTCAGAAAGGTGCCAATTCCTGTTAATAAAGCAACATTGATGGATTCTAAATCCATATTGCTTAGTGAAAGAATCTTGATTAGAGATTACATACTATATGCTTATATTTACATGAGGATCAAGGCCAGGCACAACCAATTTGTGGTAATAAAAAAATATCAGTACAGTATTTGTCTTTGGTGGAGTTGAAGGGAAATTTGAAGCAATATAAAGGAAGTTTGTAGCATAATGCTCACACTCTCATGTTGATCCATGTGATGATTACCAGATGGGCTGGCTAGTTTTAAGTTAACTTGACATAAGCTACAATCATCTGAGAGGAGGTAGGAACCTCCATTGGCAAAATGCCTTCATAAAATCAGAACATAGACAATCCTTTAGAGCATCTTTTTTTTTTTTTTTTTTTTTTTTTGAGACAAGGTTTCTCTGTATAGCCCTGGATGTCCAGGAACTCACTTTGTAGACCAGGCTGGCCTCGAACTCAGAAATCTGCCTGCCTCTGCCTCCCAAGTGCTGGGATTAAAGGTATGTGCCATCACCACCCGGCCATAGAGCATTTTCTTAGCTAGTGATTAATAGGGGAGGGCTCAACTCATTGTGCATTGTTCCCTCCCTTGGCTGGTGATCATGGGCTCTGTAAGAAAGCAGGCTGAGCAAACCATGCAAAGCCTCTAATTAAGCCTCAATAAAATGATAGAATAAGTAGCTTAAACCACAAACAATATACCTCTAAACAATTATCATATTCATGTGCTAATGTAATGACAGAGACATCAGAGGAAACTTGGAAATTGGGAAATAACATTGTAAAACCCATCAGAATAAGAAAATCTCTTTTATAAGACTGTATGCAATGAATTGTTAGGGAGGTCCTAGGTTCATCTTAGGAATGATTTTTGTTATGGTTTGAATCTTAAATGTCTCCTGAGACCCTTCATCCACACTGCAGCAGTACTGATTGGTGGGGTGTTTGTTTGCAAGGTGACTAGAGTATAAAGACCTTACAAATTGATTAATATATTTATTCATAGCTTAGAGGGTTTGGAAAGGAGAGTTGTAAGGTACAAGAGTAATGAATAAGCTTTTGTCAAGTAAACACTGATGTGGAAGGGTTGTTCCACTTCTTGTTATTGTTCTATGACAAAGGACCTCTACTGTGATGTTACTTGTGAACTGTTAACACTTCTGACACTGTGAATAACCTGTTTTATCCCCACTCCTGGGACTTATGATTTGCTTATACATTCATACTTTTATGTATCTTTACATTATTTTATGTGTATGGTGTTTTGTCTACACATATGTCTATGAACCTTGTGCTTGTCTGGTACACATAGGGGTCAGGGGAGGGCATCAGATCCTTAGGACAGGAGTTCAGGGAGATTATAAGTTAGTATGTAGGTGCTGAAAATAGAAGTTTGGTCCTCCTCCTTCTCCTCCTCCCCTTCTTCTTCCTTCTCTTTCTCCTCTTCCTTCTCCTCCTCCACAGCAGGCATATATACACTTCCTTCCTCTGTTTACCTAGGGACACTCAAATAGCTTCTCTTTGAGCTAATGTTCAACTTGTTCTCAAGATTTCCTGTCCTTTTACTCTTTAAAAGTTGTTCTCTGAAGTAACCCCCCATCTACAGCGTTAAAGAAGGTTTGTAGATTAGAAAATTGTGGTCTTCCACAGTAGCCTTCTTGCTTCAGGAAACACTGACTCCTAAGTTTAATATCCGACCAGGCAGTCCTCTGTGTTCCCAGCTCAGAGATCTGTGAATGACTCACTCCTAACACCATGAAGTTGATGCTGCTTGTTGACTCCAGGTATCAGGGCCTCAAATCCCAGGACTTCAGGGAGAGGGCGTGGCTCAGTGGGGAGGGCGTGGCTCAGGGAGAGGGCGTGGCTCAGTGGGGAGGCAATGATTACCTAGCCTCCTGCCATATATGAGCACAGCAGAACTATTAAGACTCTTAAGAAAATGGCAAGACTCAGCTGAGAGTTTTTTAGGGCCATGAGAATGATCAGACAATAGAAGGACCATTAGCCACACATAGCATCTTTATCTCACCAGGACATTCTTGCTGACAAGGCTGGGTATTTGCCACTTAGTTGGCCACAAAGGACTAAGAAGTTTTAGACAGTTATAGAGGATTTTAAAACCCAAATTCAAACCAATGCTTTTGGCTTATGCTGCTATTACAAATGTTAGTGTTCAGCAGATGCTGGATAGTGTTACCTTATGTAAGTCATAATACTGGGAGGCACCAATTCCTCCTTGTTCTTCTGCAGTCCAGAGCACCAAGCGCAGAGTCCTCTTTGGACGCAGCCCTGGGAAAATAATAAAAGGCATCTGTCAATTTGTTTTGAATGTTTTTAAAGTGGTGGAGACCTCATCATTCACTGAGTGAATCAGAGGCACCCGTCTCTTGCTGGTGTTATCATCCATACCTACTTCAGGGTACAGATGATGGTACAAAGGTACAGCTTCAGAAATAATCTCCAGGGCAAGGTAAAAGTGAAAATGGTTATGAGCAATGTTATTTTCAGGGCCTAGTGTGTGGTCAAGTTCTGTGAAGTATTTATTATACCAATCTAGAATGCAATGTCAGGAGGAGCCTAAGATCTTAAAGCCCCCCAGAGCTGTCAATTGAAACCAATCACTTGACAGTATTCCAGGATACAGTGAGCAGGAATCACCTTAGCATGAATCCATGGGCAAGGTTCTCATGCACTCCCCAGGAACTTAATAACTAAGAGGCTGATGCAAGGTCTGTGGTTAGTCATGGCCATGTACTGGAAAACAGAAAGTCATTCTCACAAAGTCAATGAAATGTAATTGAATGAGCCTGTCATTTTTACCTTACTTCACAAACAAGATGGCAACCACCTCATGGATTTGCAATAAATAATNCCATCTTCTAATACATATGCAGCTAGAGACATGAGCTCTGGGGGTTCTGATTAGTTCATATTGTTGTTCCATCTATAGGGTTGCAGACCCCTACAGCTCTTGGGTACTCTCTCTAGCTCCTACATTGGGGACCCTGTGTTCTGCCCTATAGATGACTGTGAGCATCCACTTCTGTATTTGTCAGGGACTGTCAAAGCCTGCCAGGAGACAGCTATATCAAGGTCCTTTCAGCAATATCCTGCTGGTGTATGCAGTAGTGTCTGCTTTTGGTGGCTGATTATGTGATGGACCACCCGGGTGGGGCAATCTTGTGCCAGAGATCAGCAGGGTGATCCTCTCTCATATTACTGGACCGCAGTAGTAACAAGCCACAATTTCTAATGGGTCACATGATCACAAGGAAAAACCATCAATGCTCTCCACTGTGTGAAGTTGCTGTCACAGGATGCTTGATAGGTGAAGTACTTGAATATACTTAGGATAGTGGTTCTCAACCTTCCTAATGCTGCAACCCTTTAATATAGTTCTTCATGATGTGGCATCCCCCAACCATATAGTTCTTTTTATTGCTACCCATAACTGTAATTTTGGTCCTGCTATAAATTGTAATTTAAATATCTCTGTTTTCCAATGGTCTTGGGCAAACCCTGTGAAAGGGTGTTTGACCCAGAAAAGGGGTCACGGTTGAGAACCACCGACTTATGATTTTTCCTCACAACTTATAGTGGTTTGGCAAGGATGCAGTCACCACTCTAAGCTGACATCCTTTTACTTCTATTCTCAGGTTTTTAATTAATGGTAAACTTGTCACACCTACAGTCTGTTTGCTTTTTTTTTTTTTTTTTTTTTTTTTTTTTTTTGGTGGGAGGGCGGTTACCAAGACTGTCCAGGAATCATTAACTGTGGGTTAACTATTAACTATTAACTTTTGTCTCAATTTTGAAAGTATGGTAAGACAATGTCTTAAATGAGCCACTTTTCTACCAAGGCCTAAAATTTCTCCTGCTTTTGACCTGATAATTGCTAGTAAGTAACAAAAGCAGAGAACATAAAGCTGGCCTTCGATCTTATTCTAATGATTCATCTTCCTGTGGGTGAATTGTTAGAGATGGTCGCAGTGGATTTTCAGAAGCTCTCAGGCAGCCATATTACCAATCTCAGATATATCCACATACCTGCAGCTTTCCACAAGCTACAGTTTGGGCAGTAGATGCTCCTGAGCCCTCAAGCCCATCCTGCCCACTCCAGGCCCTGACACATTCTCCTTGCAGAAGCCTGATGATAAGAATCTTGAAGTAAGGATCTCCACTTCCCTTGAGGTGAGCATAGCTGTGACATCATTTCATATGGGAACATTAGGTGAAAAAAACCCAGGTCCTAGATGCCTGCAGGTCTAAGTTCCTGGGAAAGCTTGGGCAAAGTACCTCCTCAGGAAATACTGCTGACACTTCTTTAAATGTCTATATAGAACCCACCTCATTAGTCTCTGGTCCATAGCTCCAGCCTCTATTGACTGAACTACTGCAACCACCTATCTCTCTTGCTGCTGCAGCCCTCTCCTTCCCTCAGATGATTGTGGCTGGAAGGATCTTTGCAAAAGTGAAGCCAGACCACACTATTTCTCTGACCAAAACCTCCAATACTACTAGCTTCTGAAAGGCAAAGATTTAGAGTTTAAGTTTTTTTTGTTTTTTTTTTTTTTTTTTTTTTTTTTTTTGTTACAAGTATGGTAGGGCCAAGATGTAAAGAGCAGAGGACAAATTGTGGTTGTTTTTTTTTTTTTTTTTTTTTTCCTACCATTTGGGTCCTGGGATTTAACTCAGGTGCCAGGCTTAGCAAAAATGCCTTTAACCAGTGAGCCGTGAGCCATATTTACTGGTCCTGGTTTATCCTTACATTAAAACTAATGTGGTATGGCGATGGATGTTCTGCTTGCACCGCTATATGCATGAGTTTCTCTAGAACTGAGGAGGCTAAGAGAGGGATCAAGTCCCCTAGAACTGGAGTTACAGTTCAGATAAAATTCAAAGCTCCTTTTACAGCTACAAGTCCTCCGAAAATGTTTCTTCAAGCTCATTTCAAGGTTTTATATGTGAGAAAGTCAGACATATCTAGTAAACCCCACCTTTGATGGTTCACAGCTGTATAACTACTCAGAAGTTGGTGAAACTCAGCTTGCTTGTTTGACAAGTAGAGATCATATTATAGATCTGTGCTATAATTCTTCCTCTTGATGGCCAGAATGATGTATGAGGAAATTCCTGTAGCAGGCATGTAATTGACATTAATAATAAACTGTAAAGCTACATGATAACTGTTAAGGACAAAACATACTTTTCACACACACACCAAAGGAAAAGAATCACTTACATACTCAGGAAATCCTTCCAAGGTCTTTAAGAAATTGGCAATGAAGAAAGGGAGCACCCAACACTGGCTCCATAGTCAACTCTAATAGTCAACTATGGCATAAACTTAACAAAGTTGTCAAGGGAAGTGATGTAATCAGGATTGCTAAAGATCTGTGTCCATTTTTTTAAAAAGTATACTTGATGGTATTGGAGAGATGGCTATGTGGCTAAGAATACTTTTGTAGAAGACTTGGGTTTTATTCACAATAGACTGGAACTCCAATTCCAACCAGATCTGAAGTCCTCTTCTTTCTCCATAGGTACCAGAGAAATATGTAGTTTATGAACATACATGCAAGTATTGACAAATACACATAGGAAAATAATAAATAAATCTTAAAGAAAAAGATGTAGACTGGTATGGTGGTGACACCATTAATTTCAGCAGGTGGGAGGCAGAGGCAGGTGGATCTCTGTAAGTTTGAAACCATTCTAGTCTACAAAGAGAGTTCCAGGACAGCCAGAGCTACACAGAAAAACCCTATCTTGAAAACAAAACAAAACAAAACCCAAAAACCAAAAGCCAAAAACCAAACCATAAAGAAAGAAAGAGAAAAAGGAAATGAAAAACAAACAAACAAACAAACAAAAACAAGAAAAGAGAAAAAGATGTGCTTGAAGATTATGTAAGTCAGATAAGGTTTGTGTATATATATGTGCAACAAAGGAAAGAGTAATATGTAATAGTGTTGCATACTAAAAAAAGTATTCTAGTTTTCCACACTTGTTAATGCATTTGGATTACTCTCACTTCCACCACCATCTCTTATCTCCCTAAGACTCCTGTTACCTTCCACACAATTTCCCTACAAATCTCCCCCCACTTTTATATCTTTTTGTTGTTTTGTGACCAACTGAATTAAATCAAGACCAACTGTGTGATCACGGCTTTGGAACTATCCACTGGAGCCCAATGGATTCACTGGTGAGTAGACAACTGAGGAAGATGACTCTGTCAGTAGCCAATAGCTTATTACTGAATAACGTAGAGGGCACTGTGGCGCCCTTGCTATCCAACACTAACTAATTACAGGGCTGGTCTGTGCAGCAAGCCCAGTGCAAGTGCAGCTGTTGTAATTTTATGATTCTGAGGGTTGTGTCCCATCTAAAGGATAGTAATTCACAGCTTTTCTCACTATCTTCTGTATCTTACCTTTGTTCTACCTCTCTAATAATGTTACCTGAACCTTTCAGAAACTGAAGAACTACACTTCTTTAAACTTTTCTACACCTAACAGCAACATGACACCCTGAATTATTAAAAGGATGGGCTTATTTAAAAGAATAAATAGATAGTACAGGGCACAGAAAATTCATTTTCAAAGCCATTGCTCTGAAGCTCCTTGCAGATTGAATTCACCATTGCAAGTCATTATCACAAAGAAAAGAGTAGTCTTCCTCATATTTCAAATTGGTCAGAGGGCCAGTGGAGTCATATTAATGTAGTACAGAAGCAACCTGTTTGAAGTAAGTGATATAGAGACCTCCAAAAGACATAAGCATAGTTGGCCCTAAAAAAACCCCACAGAGCCCCTTTGAGTCCATGAGAAGTCCAGCACCATTCACACCTACTTCACAAAGTGAAGGGCCCGTGGGAGAAAAGGAACCCAGGGGTCAGCTGATGACTAGGTGACTCAGAAGCCTCCTTTCTTCTCACAATCTGATTGTTGTTAAACTGAGAGAGATGAATGGGATTTCATCCATTTTCTTGGACCTATGTCTAATGTGCCATTTTGATTCCTAGGCTCCCTAGGAATAAATGTGTTGACCCTGGGGTCTGAAAGAGCTGTGTTTCATTCCTGCTCTACTATCTCTTAACCCTGATGGTTTCTTCTACACAGAAAAAAAAAAAAGACCACTTCATGGGATTACTAGGAAAATTAATGGGATAAGACAAAAACAATCTTACCTAACACATGTGTCAGTCATAGGTAATGTTACATAGCACATGTATTGGTCATATTCTCTGGAACATATTATGCTTTCAAGGACTGTTTCTTAGTTCTCTGTGCCTAATTCTAGATGGCTTTGCATCTGGTAACAAGTGTCCAGAGTGGTAGAACCAAGACAAAGCCTCTTGCTTATGTCTCTTCTACATAGTCTTAGGACACCGCTAATGTATAGACCCTCAGTCATGGAAAATTCAGATTTCAGTTAAGCTGTAAAAAACACAGCCTATTTTAGAGTGAGATGCATTCATACCTCAGCAAGAATATGTTCCATGACAAACACAAAGAACTTCCTCACTTTTCAGGTAAGAACAGTCAGAAAACATTTTATGGATGAGGTCAAAGCAAAATATATCTGAGCACCAAATGAGATTAATGCATTATTTTAACTTTAATTTCATCTTAAATTTTAATTTATACTTTATCTTAAATCCAATCTAATTTTCATTTTATGTTTTAATTGTGTGTGCATGTGCCTATGTGTGTGTGTGCGCATGCGCAACCACACACACACACACACACACACACACACACACACACACACACGCACGCACGTGGGGGGGGGGCGGGGGGGAGACCAGAAGACAATTTATGGGAATTTGGTTTTATTCTTCCACCATGTTGATCGAGGTCATCAGGCATAAAGATAAAGCCTTTACTCACTGATCCACCTTGGTGTCTCCAAGCCAGTTTTAAAATCCACATATTTTAAGTATGTAAAATAACAGTATCCACAACTACTATTGGAATAAATCAATAGCAGCAGCAGCAAAGATCAAAGCAGGGATTCATTCTACATAAGAAAGGGGGAGCAAAGAGCTCAAGCATAGTAATGCTAGGTCCCAGTTCTGGGGGTACTCAGCGGGATGCAGACCTAGTTCAAAGCAAGCACATGAATTGAAGAAGGATGGAGACCACATCTAGCTGTAGCCAGGTAGGCATTAGGATTGTTTGAATTCTCACCACAGAATGGGCCATCTACTGGGTTTCTGATGAGTACATCCACCCTGTTTGACAAACAGTTGACAGATTTGTGGCTTTTCTCTATAAGAACAATTGTCAAACTTCATTTTGGCGTACAAATGTGATCTACCTGCATTTTATTTTATTTTATTTTATTCAAAAACATTGGTACTGGGGGGACAGCACCTATAACAAAGGATGAAGAGAAGATTTGTTTAATAGTGGGTTTTCTTATTTCCAAATTTATAGGCAAAGAAACGGAGACTTACTATTAAATGGAAAAGGTCAATTAGCTGACCCATTTTCAAACTTGGAAAATGGCAAAGCAAAATCAACTTTACTTTCAACAAAAAACTAAAACTAAATCTTCTTGTAGATTCCTTTCTCAAATCCTGACTTCTAGAGAAATTATGGGTCCTCAGACCCACTTGCTTCTGTCTTCTACCCTTTGGAACTTGGACTAAGTTCTGCCTTGTGTGAGCTAATTTTGAAGAGCAAGCATATGTGGTCCTTACAGAAATATACTCACACTAGTTGAAAAATGCCGTAATTTTCCAGCCTCCTTTAGCAGCAGGTTGGAAGAGAAAGCCTACTCTTAAAAAGATAGAGACTCTGGCATATGCATCACCAATGTGAACTGTGTCCAAGTTACAGAGATAAATAATGGTCTGGGAGCCTATGGACTGAATGAACAGAGTGTGGCTAAATGCATGGACTGAGGTTCTATTTTCACACTGAGAAAATTAGACAATTTGTCATATAATATATGAGAACATTATCATTGATTTGTTAAAATAGGGGAATGGACAAAGATTAATTATTCAGTGAAGAAAATTGCACCTATTCTTTACAAGCAGGAGCAAAGAATTATCTTGAAGACCTTTGTTCTTGGGATAGTTACTTTGTCTCTGTCTTAGTTGTATAAATATAAAGCAACCAGGCACTTCATTGGTGCACTGGGTCAAGGCAAAAGATTTAAAAAAATATTTATATAGATTTTAAAATTTTATTTTATGTATATGAATGTATGTGTACAATGTGCTTGCCTGTGGGAGTTAAGGGTGGTTGTGAGCTATCATATGGGTGCTGAAAGTTGAACCCAGGTTCTCTGCAAGAGAAACAAGCATTCTTAACTGATGAAACATCTCTCCATCCCTGAAACAGGTTTTTTTCCTGTTTGTTTTATTATTTATTTTAGTTTTTAGATTATAATTATGTGATTTTCCTCTTCCCTTTCTTATCTCCAAACTTTCCTATATACTCCTCTTTGCTGTCTGTCTTAGTTAGGGTTTTACTGCTGTGAACTTACACCAAGACCAAGGCAACTCTTTTTTTTTTTTTTTCAACTTTTATTAGATATTTTCTTCATTTACATTTCAAGTGTTATCCAGAAAGTTCCCTGTATCCTCCCCCCTCCCGGCCCTGCTCCCCTACCCACCCGCTCCCACCCCTTGGCCCCGGCGTTCCCCTGTATTGGGGCATATAAAGTCTGCATAACCAAGGGGCCTCTCTTCCCACTGATGGNTCTGGATATATGCCCAGTAGAGGTATTGCAGGATCTTCTGGTAGTACTATGTCCAATTTTCTGAGGAACCGCCAGACTGATTTCCAGAGTGGTTGAACCAGCTTGCATTCCCACCAACAATGGAGGAGTGTTCCCCTTTCTCCACATCCACGCCAGCAACTGTTGTCATCTGAATTTTTGATCTTAGGACCAAGGCAATTCTTATAAGAACAATGTTTAGTTGGGGCTGGCTTACAGGTTCAGAGAGAGGTTCAGTCCATTTTCATCAAGGTGCAAGCATGCCAGCATCTAGGTAGGCATGGTGAAGGAGCAGCTGAGAACTCTACATCTTTATCTAAAGTCTGCTAGCAGAATACTGACTTCTAGGCAGCTAGAATTAGCCCACACCCACAGTGACACACCTACTCCAACAAGGCCACACTTCCAAATAGTGCCAGTCCCTGGGCCAAGCATATACAAACCATCACACTGTCTTTCAAATTCATGGCTTCTTTTTGCATTAACTGTTGTCATGTGCCTATAAATATATGTGTGTATACATATTCCTAAATATAACCTGCTTATTCAGTATATGTTGCTACCTTTAAAGCAGTTTGAAGAAATGTGATATTTATATTATGCTTGTGGAATAGGTTATAACACTTAATAAAAAGCAACAGTCCTACCTCATAACGATTAGGGTTCTAATATCCAGAAAACTAATCACTCTTAATCACTGGTAATACAGAAACCATGTGACTACCAGTATGTGCTGGCCACTTATAAGCTATTCCAGTTTTCCACTCATACTCTGCTTATTTCTTTCATCCCTAGCTATGATACATTGCTTATTAGTATTGAACATGCATCCTACTTCAGATCATTGATCTTTTGCTCATATATATTTTTTTTCTATCTCTAAGCCCCATTAGCCTTTTCTATTTGGTCAATTTCTATTCATTCAATAAAGTCCATTTTAAAAAATTTTTATTAGATATTTTCATTTACATTTCAAGTGCTATCCCATAAGTCCCCTATACCCTCCCCCCGCCCTGCTCCCATATCCACCCTCTCCCAATTCTTGGCCCTGGCATTCCCCTGTACTGGGGCATATAAACATTGCTAGACCAAGGGGCCTTTCTTCCCAATAATGGCCAACTAGGCCATCTTCTAATACATATGCAGCTAGAGACATGAGCTCTGGGGTTCTGATTATTTCATATTGTTGTTCTATCTATAGGGGTGCAGACTTCTACAGCTCTTGGGTTCTCTCTAGCTCCTACATTGGGGACCCTGTGTTCTGCCCTATAGATAACGGTGAGCATCCACTTCTGTATTTGTCAGGTACTGTCAAAGCCTCACAGGAGACAGCTATATCAGGGACCTTTCAGTAATATCCTGCTGGTGTATGCAGTAGTGTCTGCATTTGGTGGCTGAAAAGTCCATTTTTTAAATTAAATTTCTTTACACTCCATATTACATTCCCTGCCCTCCATCCACCTTCTGTCTGCTCCACATCCCACACCTCCTCCCCAACACACCCCTGTTTCCACATGGATGCCCCCATCCCCCACCCCACCTGACTTCTAAACTCTCTGGGGCCTCCAGTCTCTTGAGGGTTAGATACATCATCTCTGAATGAACACAGAACCAGAAGTCCTCTTCTGTATGTGTTTTGGGGGCCTCATATCAGCTGTTGTATGCTGACTGTTTGGTAGTCCAGTGTTTGAGAGATCTCAGGAGTCCAGATTGAGACTGCTGTTCCTCCTATAGGATCACCCTTCTCCTCAGCTTCTTTCAGCCTTTCCTAATTCAAAAACAGGGGTCAGCTGCTTCTGTCCATTGGTTGGATGGAAATATCTGCATCTGACTCTTTCAGCTGCTTGTTGGGTCTTTCAGAGGGCAGTCATGATAGATCCCATTTTTTGAGTGTTCCATAGCCTCAGTAATAGTGTTAGGCCTTGGGACCTCCCTTTGAGCTAGATCCCACTTTGGGCCTGTCACTGGATTTTTAATATTACTTTCTTGTATACATATACATAAACATAAACATAAACATATACATATACACTTTCTCAGATATAACTTCAAGACAAAGAATGACTTTCTGGATTTTCTCTAGAATGTCACCTATTTATTATTTATTTATTTATTTATTTTTCAAGACATGGTTTCTCTATGTTGTCCTGGCTGTTCTGGAACTCAATCTGCATACCAGGCTGTCCTTGAAGTCACAGAGATCTACCTGACTCTGCCTCCTGAGTGCTGGGATTAAAATATATAGCCATGCTATATATTCATTTATTCAACCACACTTAAAAGGTAATCTTGCAAATGTATCTCTAGCTTTCTGAAATTTATTAATTTCCCATTTTATATCTTAGACCAATGGCAAACATTTAGAAAGTACTGAATAAATGTTAATTGATTGCTAAACAGACAGGCTGAATATATTTTTGAAGGATTAATAAAAGATGCTATCTTGTCATCTAAAGCATGCTGTACCTACTCATTTCAGGCTACCAAGCCTGAACATCACAGGTTAAAATACTCTAGTAGTCAAGGTGATTAAATGGGCTTCAGTTCCTACACCTGCTTCAGCTACCATTGTATGTTCTCTTTTATAGTACAGCTTGGCCTTGTCAAAGTGCCTAAATAGCTCTTGTTGATCAAGTCATTAAATAAATACATAATGGCCACAGAGATCTTTTTCTAAGCCAATGAACTTAAATTATAGATATTTTCATCTTAAGTATGAATAGAGTCTATGTTTTATTTTGATAATTTTAATACAAATTCAATAAAATCCTCTGTAGATTTAAAGCTAAAGAAAACAAAAGTCCATAAGCATGTTGTTATTTTTCTTTATAACCTTTGTATACATATATGTACCCAGTAGTTTATAAATATATAAATGGTGATTTCTCTTTATATGTAACTTTATACTCATTTCCTACTGAAGTCATAGAATATGACTTATGGTCTTATTTTAATCAATAATATTCAAGAAAAGTCTTTTACTAGTTTTTAGCTGATCTATAATTGATATTTAAGGTTTTTACTCAGTAATTAAGTTCTTAGAAACAGACATACTTAGTCTAAATGGTATCAACACTTTTAAGTTCTTCTGCTACTTTTGGATTTTATTTTTATTTTGGGAATCAGGGTGTTTCTATGTAGTCCTTTCTTGGCCTGGTACTTGCTTTGCCCAGGCTGGCCTTGGACTTGTGGCAGTCCTCTGAGCAGGGAAACTAGTAGTGTGTATCATCATGCCCAGCTCTATTCTCCATCCGTCCTTTCTTTGTTTCATTCTTTCTTCTTCCTTCCTTCTGTCTTTTCTATTACAACAACAACAACAACAACATCAGCTACTTAAGGACGTAAAGACAGGTTTATATTCTTAACAAGTACATGTGAGAATATTCAGTTTTACTTAATGCAGACTTTTAAATCCCATCTTTTGTTTTTATGTGTCTTACATCTACTTTTTTTTCTATAAAAGAGACTTTCACATATGCATGTATACACAATTTGTAGTCTATTTTAACTTGACTTTGACAAATGTTGGTCTTTCACTTGATGCCTGACTAGAAGTAAAGCATGTGCATTTACATTTCTTATCAAATTTTCTTTTGAAATCACGTAATTTGATATATATCAGGAGAAATTGAGAAGCTGCTTAAGGATGGATCTGAACTCTTATCAAAATTACCTGACAGTAGGGCTTTCTCATCAACATTTTTTTAAAAATGATGTTTGTAAGATATAGCAATTACAAGCTTGATATAGTTGTTTTCTTAAAATATGTGATTTCTTTTGAAATCATATATTGATATATATCAGGAGAAATTGAGAAGCTGCTTAAGGATGATCTAAACTCTCTATCATACTTTTGTTAAGTATTCTGTTTCCCCAAACACCAACTAGTGAGGAATGTCACATAAAGTACATTTTTTTAAAGTACAAGTAGCACAAAAACTCCTTTATGAATATATATCTAACAATACGACTTTACACATTTTTTTTAAATTTTTTTTTTGTGAATAGGAAACTGTAGCAGGAAGGAGAGCAGTCTCATATCAGGGGTTATTAAAAAGTAGCTCAGCACCCACCAACATTCAAAAGTAACAACATTCCAGGATCCCTTTCAGCCTCACACAGCATTTGTATTTTGTGGCAGAAGTTGTCACTAAGGTACTTCTGTTACCTCTTCCAAAGCTCCCTTTTTATGATAAGAGAGAAGATGCTATCTGCACTTTCAAGGAGTTGCCATGTGTAGAAAATTAGTGGTAGGATTATCTGTACATTATTGAAACATGAATATTTCAATCCTTTATTGATTTTGACCACAATAAGGATGTTTTTCTGTTATTTTTTCTTATACTTACTTTTCAGCATAGAGCATTTCACAGACCAATTCATTTTTTTAAATGTGTTTCAACACAAATTTGTATTCCAAGGTGATTTCCTCATACTCTCACCATGAAAAGATCAAGATTAGCAAAATGCCCTCAGAATGTTTTCCTTCCATTTCCATGTGGCAGACATAATTAAGCCTCCTGACTTGCTGTGTGACCAAGTAACCATTTCTTCCAGTTACCTGTCTAATATTACCAAATTGATCCTAAACTCCCCCTTTGATTATGTCACTGGCTGCATAAAACTTCAGTAGTTAAGCATGGTGGTACTCACCTTGAACTTTGGAAACATGCAGGAAGACATGTATTATAGGCGACCCTTGGCTATTGAGCAAGATCACTCCCTGTTACCTATAGTTTTATTCCAACATTTTTGGCAACACTTCTCTAGCAGTAAATGAGTTTTGAGTACAAACCACCATATATGTAAATATTGCATATAAAATCAGTAAAAGCAATTGCCTGTAACACTCATTTCTTTTTCTCTATAAAGAGAACATATCTTTCTGTTCCAGTGGATTTTCATACTCATTCTTGGGTTTTGAAGGCCAATGATCTTGAGACATCTCCAGCCCTTTGTAGACTTATTTACAGCTACAAGGTAAGGCTCTCTACTTCCTCTGAAGTTCAGAGCTATCAATTCTTGGGTCTACCAACTTAATCATTGTGAATTCACTTTCTTTTGGAGGATTTTTATATACAGTCACTGATAAATTAAGGAGCTCCATTCACATTTATTAAGTTATAGATCAATACAACTAATAAAATTTGTTTTAAGCTGCAAAGAGTTATGGATTAGATAGTTTAATGCATTAGATTTATTATCAGTTATATTTAAATAAATGACAGAAGACCTTGGGGATTAGCTGAGGCAGGAGCAAGTGGAATGGGTAGAGTCAGACTGAAACATCCAGTTTACAGTAGAGCTATGTTATAACTAATGAATTTGTAAATACTGACCCTTCTGGAAAGTATTTGGCCTCTAAGGGGAAGTGCTTTTTTTGCCCTTATGGAAAGTGTGAGGCACTTTTCAACATTGAAAAAAAATCTGTCCTGTTTGGCTGTCATCTCTTATAGACATGTTCTTTTCTGAAAAGGAAAGGAAAGGGGAAAAGGAGAGGTTGAGGGTACGCTTGTCAGAGTAGAGGGAGGAAAACGGGTGGATGGGATGTATTATATGAATGAGAAAAGCGTCTTATTTTCTGGGGGAAGAGGGGAGATGAAGGTAAGCCAGGAGGAATAGAGGAAGAAAAATAACTGTGGTTGTGATGTATCATGTATTGTATAAGAGAAGAATATATTTCCAATTTAAAAAATAAAAAGCAAAAGAAAACATAAGATTGATGTACTTTTGCATTCTCAAGATGAGAGAAAACTTAGAGCAAATTTAGGGCTATTTATATGAAATTTCAGTGTTACACATATGAAGAGCCTTGTTTGGTCAAAGGAATAGATTATTTAAACTTATGCAATGTTTACTTTCCCATATGTATAAAATCTGACAGGGTAAGGAAGAAATTCTACATAGCCTGTCAAAACTATTTATAGGAGCGTGTAGAAATTTACTTAATACCTTGGAGGATTATTGTCTGAGAATGACTCTCCCAGTTAATCTGTTCTCTTTCTAGGGTCAAGTTTATAGGAGTGCATTCAGTCTGTGAACACTCCACTCTTGAAATGAAACCAAATTAATGCAGAATTATGTGCTTAGTGTGGGAAGGAATGTGATGTTTCCATTCTAAGCACTTTTCCCAGGACCCCTGTCATTAAATCTTAAAAATAAATCTACTGATACTTTTTTTTTTAATCTCCATGTAGATGCTAACACATCAAAAACATTATTACCTGTCCTAACTTATTTAGTTCTAATTCTCACATTGGATATTTATTCAAAACATCATCAGTATTAAAGCATAAGCATATATGTAACTACTTTGTAAGAGAAAACTAAAATTCTATGATAGAAGAAGTGAACATACATATAAATAATATTCACTTGGCCTAAATGTATGTAAATAAAAAGATCAACTAGTAAAATTGAGACCAATAAAAATATGAGTTTTGCTCATGCAACAACAACTAAGGAATTGGGAACTGAAGAAGTCATGTGCAACAACTTTATGAAAATAATATTCTAGAGGACAAAAAGTAAAGTAAGAAATCTCTACATTAATACCATAATCACTGTAATCACTATTGTAGACACTTCAAAAACACCCTAAAAAAAAAACTAATTAAAAAAAGAAATGTTTGGAAGCTGACCCTGTGCCACAATGCTCCAGACAAAAATACCACCAGGAGAAAGCTGGTCTCCCAAGAGTGGCTACATGCCTGTGAGCACAGGTAAGACCACCACTTCTGCTCAGAGGAACCTGCCCAGAAGCCTTAGGACACATGATCCCAGGAGCAGCCTGGAACAGGATCGTTCCAGTTTCCATCTGCACCCTGTAGCTGACACTGTGCCATAGCTCTCCATACCCAAATTTCTCCTGGAGAAATCTGGTCTCACACACTTGCAGGAGAAACAAACCACAGTCAGAGACAGGAAGGCCAGCTAACAAACAGAGATAAACCAGATGGCAAGAGTAAAGGGAAGGAACATATGCAACAGGCTACTTGGCATCATCAGAATGCAGTTCTCCCACCACAGTAAGCTCTAGATACCCAAACACACCAGAAAAGCAAGACTCTGATTTAAAATCACATCTCAAGATGATGATAGAGGACTTTAAGGAGGAAATAAATATCTCCCTTAAAGAAATACAGGAGAACACAGGTAAACAGGTAGAAGCACTTAGAGAGGAAACACAAAAATCTCTTAAAGAATTACAGGAAAATACAACAAAACATGTGAAGGAATTGAACAAAACCATCTAGGATCTAAAAATGGAAATATAAACAATAAAGAAATCAAAAGGGGAGACAACCCTGGAGATAGAAATTCTAGGAAAGAAGTCAGGGGCCACAGGTGCAAGCATCACCAACAGAATACAAGAGACAAAAAAGAGAATCTTAGGTGCAGAAGATACCATAGAAGACATTGATACAATAGTCAAAGATAATGCAAAACACAAAAAGCTTCTAACCTAAAACATCCAGGAAATCCAGGACACAATGATAAGACCAAACCTAAAGATTATAGGTATAGAAGAGAGTGAAGATTCCCAACTTAAAGGGCCAGTAAATATCTTCAACAAAATTATAGAAGAAAACTTCCCTAATCTGAAGAAAGGGATGCCCATGAACATAAAAGAAGCCTACAGAACTCTAATAAGACTGAACCAGAAAATAAATTCTTCCCATCACATAATAGTCAAAGCACCAAATGCACAAAACAAAGAAATAGTATTAAAAGCAGTAAGGGAAAAAGGTTAATAACATATAAGAACAGACCTATCAGAATTACACCAAACTGCTCAGCAGAGACTATGAAAGCTAGAAGATCCTGGAAAGATGTCATACAGATCCTAAGAAAACACAAATGCCAGCCCTGGCTACTATACCCAGCAAAACTTTCAATTACCATAGATGGAGAAACCAAGATAATCCATGTCAGAAACAATATCTTTCCACAAATTCAGCCTTACAAAAGATAATAGCTGGAAAACACCAGCATAGAGAGGTAAACTACACCCTAGAAAAAGCAAGAAAGTAGTCTTATTTCAACAAACCCAAAAGACGATAGCCACACAACCATAAAAATAACATCAAAAATAACAGGAAGCAACAATCACTATTTCTTAATATCTCTTAACATCAATGGACTCTATTCCCCAAGAAAAAGACATAGAATAACAGACTGGATACGGAAACAGTACCCAACATTTTGCTTCATACAGGAATCACAACCCAGTGTCAAAGACAGACCTTACCTCTGACTGAAGGGCTGGAAAACGTTTTCCAAGCAAATGGTCCCAAGAAAGAAGCTGGAGTAGCCATTCTAATATCACATAAAATCAACTTTCAAACAAAAGTTATAAAAAAAAGATAAGGAAGGACAGTTTATATTCACTGAAGGAAAAATCTACCAAGAACAATTCTCAATTCTAAACATCTATGCTCCAAATGCAAGGGCAGCCACATTCATAAAAGAATATTTACTAAAGCTCAAAGCAGACATTGCACCTCACACAATAACAGTGGGAGACGTTAACACCCCACTCTCATCAGTAGACATATCATGGAAACACAAACGAAACAAAGACACATTGAACAAACAGAAGTTATGGATCAAATGAATTTAACAGATATCTATAGAACATTTTATCCTAAAACAAAAGAATATTCCTTCTTTTCAGCACCTCAGGGTACCTTCTCCAAAACTTACCATATAATTGGTCCCAAAACAGGCCTCAACAGAAAGAATCTCATGCATCCTATCAGATCACCAAGAACTAAAGGTTGGTCCTCAGTAGCAACAAAAATAACAGAAAACCCAAATGCACATGGAAGCAGAACAACACCCTACTCAATGATAACTTAATCAAGGAAGGAATAAAGAAATTAAAGACTTTAAAATTTAATTAAGTGAAGACACAACATACCCAAATTTATGAAACACAATGAAAGCAGTGTTAACATGGAAATTCATAGTTTTAAGTGCCTCTGATAAGAAACTGGAAAAAACTTACACTAGCAGCTTAACAGCACACCCAAAAGCTCTGAAACAAATAAAAGCAAATACAGAGGATTAGACAGCAGGAAATAATCAAACTCAGGGCTGAAATCAAGCAAATAGAAACAAAGAACAAATAACTTTACAAAGAATTAACAAAACAAGGAGCTGGTTCTTTGAGAAAATCAACAAGATAGATAAACCCTTAGCCAGTGTAGCCTTCCTCAGCCTGGAAGTAGGCTGCTCTAGGCCTTAACCTTGCTGCCACTAGGAAGGAGTTAACCTAGGGTAGAGCCTTCTGACCTTGATGGCTCTATTTGCCAACTACGGTTGCTCTTCTCCAAGGCTCTGCTTCCTGCTAAGAAGTCCTTGAGATGTTCCGGAGACACACCTTGTAGATTGCCTATGGGCTGGCTCCAGGCACCAAGAAGGGATTGGCGGGGGATGGGCCTACCCTCTTTATAAGCACGGACTCTCAGTAAACTTCAGAGGCTTTGAACAGAAAGGTCTGTCTTGGCCTCGTTCTTCACTTGCCTTCCGATCTCTTTCAACCCCAGCCTGCCTTTCAGGGAGAACCCAGTTCACCACGTGGCTGCAGGAGGCTCACAAGCCAGATTAACCAGAGAGCACAGAAACAGTATCCAAATTAACAAAATCAGAAATGAAAAGGGAGATATAACAACGGAAAATGAGGAAATTCAAAAAATCATCAGATCCTACTACACAAGCCTATATTCAACAAAACTAAAATGGACAATTTTTAACTCAGATACCAGTTACCAAAGTCAAATCAGGATCAGATAAACCACCTAACAGTCCCATAACCCCTAACAAAATAGAAGCAATCATTAAAAGTCTCACAAACAAACAAACAAACAAACAAACAAGCCCAGGACCAGATGGGTTTATTGGAGAATTATATCAGACCTTCAATGAAGACTTAATACCAATACTCTTCAAACTACTCCACAAAATAGAAACATTCTATGAAACCACAGTTACACTGTGTATTCTCCCTTGTAGATGGAATGGTTTCTGTCTAATCAGGAACTTATCACAATTTCCTCTCATAGAGGACTTCATAAGAGATTTTTTTCCTATTTATATCATGTTTAGTGTTCCAAATAGATTTTAAAAACAGGTTGAGTGAATATTACTTTTAGCTTCAGAAGCATTTAACTATTATAAATTATTTTGATGACTTAAAAAATGACAATGTGGAGTTGTATATTTTAAAATAAATTTTATTAGTTTCATAATGATTAAAAAAAAGAACAAAAAGAAATGTTCTGATCAGAGAGTGAAGGGGAAGGAGGGTGGAATTGAGGAAGAGTGGCTATGGGAGAGGGGGAGGGAGGGAAAGAGAGCACATGTTGTTTCAAGAGAAGAGTGGTAGGAAAGAAAGTTAATAGGGCTTGAAACAAATGAAGGGCATATAGGCATAATAGAGAAAAAGTTTATAGACGTATCTTTGTGACATTAGACATGGCTAGTGCTGAGAACAGAATGTGGGAAGAAGTGGCCAAGATTTATTGGGCACTGACTCCTAGGCTCTTATGCTAGTTAACTTCCATTGTCAACTTGAATAGATTGAAAATCACTTAGAAAGCACATTTCTGCACACCTGTGAAGGCATTTCCAAAGGGACTAACTGAAGAGGATTACACATCTCAAGCACTGGTATCCCTGTCCACAGCCTGGGAATCCATACTAAATGAAATGGGAAAAGAGACAACATGGTGAGCACCAGCATTTTATGTTTCCTTTCTGTATCTACAGTATAACTAACATCTTTACACTCTTGATGCTATACAGCATAATGGACTATGTGTCCTGAAATCATTAGCCAAAAGAAACCTTTCCTCTCTTACTTTGTTACTTTTCAAGTAAATAGTCACAACAATAAACAGCAACAACAACATCAAAACTGTTAGAGAACCAAACTGTTACAAAACAAACAAACAAACAAACAAACTATTAGAGTACCAAAAAACTGTAATTATTCCTATGAGGAACTTGAACAAGCAATCCTTAGGCCTTCTGAAATGGCTTGCAGGAGAATGTGACATCTTTGGATCTGTGGTAGCCTATAGATGTAGAACTTTGTAGTCAGAACTTAAGGGGCCATAGTGATTTAGGAGTTTGGATAACTAGAGTGCTGATAGAAATGAAGGTAGTAAAGACTGTGCTCATGAAGGTTCAGAAGAAAACAAGGACTATATGAGGAACTAGGTTAGAGGCTATTCATGGAATATTCTAGCAAAGTATCTTATCTGTATGTGGTTTTCTTATGTCCTAAAGGCTTAAGGAAGTTGAATACAATGGATATAGACTAAGTTGCTTGGTGAAGAAAATTTCAAGACATCTGAGCTATGTCCTTGTTACTGGTTACTGCATTTACTCAGAGAAAAAGAAAGAGGGGGGGGGAGAGAGAGAGAGAGAGAGAGAGAGAGAGAGAGAGAGAGAGAGAGAGAGAGAGAGAGAGAGAACACAAAGTGTCAAGGGAAGGAGTTTGAATCCAAGTATAATTGAAGATAAGATGGGTTTGGGCAAAGTGAATATAGTTGTTGGAGAGCAAAGAAGACTTGCTTTGCACTGGGGCAACAAGATAACCATTTGAGGGTAAGCTATCCTATTACTCTTTATAGGCTTCAGGGCATAACAATGCAAATGCCTTTGAATGGAGAGTGTTTAAAAACACAGAGCTTTGTTGTACCCCACTGGAAAGTAATTGCCTAACAAAGGGTTTCTCAAGGCTCAGTTATGAATATAAAGAAAGACTGTAGAAAATGGTCCAAAGAGACAAGACTAAGTATCAAACTATAAGCAGAATTTGATTTTATCCATGTGATACTGGCATGGAAGATAAAGGTTATAGGGTCAAGGAAATTTGCACCAGGAATTCAGAAAGCCACTGAGACCTGCATGAATCTGTTGAGTGGGTGTTGAACAAGGAGTCTAAGTGGTGGGTGGAGAACCTAGAACAGTGGGAAAGCAACAATGATGGATGTCGGCCAGGAAAGGGAAGCTCCAGCAACTTGCTTACAAGTGGTCATGCAGGCTGCAGGAGGGACTACACATACCTAATATAGTACAGATGATGCCTTTAAAAGACCCAGGTATCAGACATAGCTACAGAGTTCTGAGTTTTCCCTGTTGGGTTTCAGGTCTTATGTTAGTCTATATTTTCCTTTTTGTGCTCCTACCATTTTGGAATGAGATTGTGTATTCCATGGCATTTTACATTGAAAGTACATAACTAGTCTTTTGATTTTACAGTGTGTAAAGTTAAGAGATTACCTCAACTCTCAGAGAAGTCTTTGAACTTATCCTTCTAAACAACATTGAAACATTCAAAACTGAGGAGACTGTAGAAAATGAACTAAATACATTTTACATTTTAATTTAGCTATGAGCTTCTGAGGACCAGGAATAGAGTAGTATGGTTTAAAAGTGATGTCTTTGAATGTCTAGTTGGCAAGAGATGGACTTCGGAGGTTAATCTTCATTACTGACTTCAACAAAGACAAGAATCTCGACCTAGGAGACACACTTGTGGACATATATGTAAAGGTGCTTTAAGAGCGGTTTAAGGGAAGAGTGAAACCACACTATTCTCCAGGCTGAGGGGCCCAAAGGAATCCAAGAGAAAAATGAGAAATCCTGATGAGCAAAACACTCATTTCTTTTTTTTATTAGATATTTTCTTTATTTACATTTCAAGTGTTATCCCCTTTCCTAGTTTCCCCTCCAAAAAACCTCTATCCCTTCCCCCTCCTCCTGCTCACCAACACAGTCACTCCTGCTTCTTGGCCCTGACAGTCCCCTATCCTGGGGCATATAGACTTCACAGAACCAAAGGCCTCTCTTCCCATTGATGACCTATTAAGCCAACCTCTACTACATATGCAGCTAGAGCCATGATTCCCACCATGTGTTTATTTTTGGGGGGTGTTGGTTTAGTCCCAGGGAGCTCTGGAGATACTGGTTAGTTCATATTGCTGTTCCTCCTATGGAGCTGCAAACCCCTTCAGCTCCTTGGGTACTTTCTCTAGCTCCTTCATTGGGGGCCCTAAAGCACTCATTTCTTTCTGTTTCTCAATTGCATGCCTTATCCTCCTGCTGCCTGTCTCAATGGTCTATATTCCCTTAAACCATGAATCAAAAGAAATATTCTCTCCCTGAAATTGTTTCTGTTTAGAGACATGTTCAGAGTAATGAAAGCCAAATATTGTATTATGATGCTTACAAACAGTATCTTATGGTATTGCCATAAATGTTATCTCATTTAGTTCTGAGAAGCAATTATTATTGACTGACTTTCTTTCTTTCTTTCTTTCTTTCTTTCTTTCTTTCTTTCTTTCTTTCTTTCTTTCTTTCTTTCTTTCTTCCTTCCTTCCTTCCTTCCTTCCTTCCTTCCTTTCTTCTCTCTCTCTCTTAGAAATAATAAAACTGAGAAGGTCTCTCTCTCTCTCTCTCTCTCTGTTAGAAATAATAAAACTGAGGAGAGAAATTAAGCTTTTTGCCCTTAGCATTTGGTAACTGGCAGAGCCAAGATTGAAACCTAAGACAATCTGGTAGGAAGCCATCTTCTCAATTGCTTCGTGCCCCTGCCTTTCCAAATGATAAGCTACACTCAAGGCATGGCCAATCCTGAATAGCCCCTGGTTTCTGTTTCTATTCAGGTGAAGTTTTTATATACTCTAGCAAGTCTGCATATATCCTATTACTCAGAGGTCTGTGTTAGTACCTTCAAACACCAACTGAAACTGTCTATTCCCAAGCGACAGTTTCTATTAATTTGAGGAAAGTTTTGGTCATTGAGAATGACCAAAGATAATGAGAACCTCCAGATTCATAGCAATGGAAATAACACAATGTTGAACCATTGGGTCTAAAAATGCTATTGATTTTGGATATCTAGGAAACAGAAAAGAATGGTACCTTCCAAATGCACGATTCCAGATGTGCTTGAGCTACAGGGAATTGAGGTTTAGAAAGACTAAAGATAAATCTAGGAAGTGAGTAAGCCTAACATCCAGTTAAAGTCATCAACAAAACGAGTGCCCGACACCAAAAAAAAAAAAAAAAAAAAAAAAAATCATAGGCTTCTTAAAAATCAAGATACTATTACAGTCAAGAGTGTTGTGAAAATAACAATTATTATCAAAAAAATAAATACTGTTGGAATAGAAAAAAATAGTTTAGGAGTCAATTTGAGGGACAGAGGTAATCAAGGCTTGGATTGCTAGAGATCAACTGTGTAACTGTCAAGGTACTTACAGTTGCATCAATGCTGTAAGACACAGCCGACTAATTGCTAAGGGGGTGGGGCTTGGGGCAGAGAGGAATTGGGTGTACTGGGCAACTAACACCATGCCAGACGCTGATCATTTCTTTCCAGACATTGTCTCATTTGTTTCTCACAACAATAATACTTCACTTGAGACTATGTTATCTGACTGCAGCATCCCTTAGTAATAGCAATCCATGATTAAAAGAAGGCAATGACTTAAACAATGCCACAGGGCTAGTCCACATTAGAGCCTGGAGATGAATTCAGACTTTGTGTTCATACTGCCCAGGCCTCTTTGAGTTCACCAGGACTCAGAACTCCTTAGATGGAGAAAAATCTCTAATGTAAGAAACCGAATTACTTAGTATAAATGCTGACAACATGGGCAAAAAATAGAGGAAAAACTGTCAATAAGAATGTACAAAATCTGAGGAGCTTTCTCTTTTTCTGTTTATTTACTTTTAATTGTTATTTTAAAAATTTTATTTATTTGTTTTAAACTCCAGATTTTATTCCCCTCCCAGTCCACCCTCTGACTGTTCCACATCCCATACTTCCTCCCTGGCCCCCTGTGTCCATGAGGATGTCCCCCACTTCCCAGCCATGCCACTAGACCTCTAACCTCCCTACAGCCTCCAGTCTCTTGAGGGTTAGGTGCATCTTCTCTGACTAATCTAAGACCCAGCCTATGAGTTCCAGTATCTGAGAGATCACAGGGTCCAGATTAATTGAGACTGCTGGTCCTCCTACAGGATCTCTCTCCTCAGCTTGTTCCAGCTTTCCCCTAATTCAACCATAGGGGTCAGCAGCTTCTGTCCATTGGTTGGCTAAAAGCAATCTACAGATACAATGCTATCCCCATCAAAATTCCAACTCAGTTCTTCATAGATTTAGAAAGAACAATTTCCAAATTCATCTGAAATAACAAAAAACCTGGGTGTGTGAAAACTATTCTCAACAATAAATGAACCTCTGTCAGAATCACCATCCCTGACCTCAAGCTGTACTATAGAGCAATTGTGATAAAACCTGCATGGTATTTGTACAGTGACAGACAGGTAGATCAATGGGATAGAATTAAAGACCCAGAAATGAACCCATACACCTATGGTCACTTGATCTTTGACAAAGGAACTAAAACCATCCAGTGGAGAAAAGACAGCATTTTCAACACATGGTGCTGGCTCAACTGGTGATTAGCATGTACAAAAAAGGCAAATTGACCCATTCTTTTATCCTTGTACAAAGCTCAAGTCTAAGTTGATCAAGGACCTCCACATAAAACCAGAGACACTGAAATGTATAGAGGAGAAAATAGGGAAGAGCCTCTAACATGGTCACGGGAAAAACTCTTGAACAGAACACCAATGGCGTGTGCTATAAAATCAAGAATTGACAAATGGCAATAGGACCTCATAAAATTGCAAAGCTTCAGTAAGGTAGAGGACACTGTCAGTAAGACAAAAAGGCAACTGTGATGTTTTGTTTATTCTTGGACCAGGGAGTGGCACCATTTGGAGGTGTGATGTTGTTGGAGTAGGTCTGACCTGGTTGGAGCCAGTGTGTCACTGTGGGTGGAGTCTTAAGACCCTCACCCTAGTTGCCTAGAAGTCAGTCTTCCACTAGCAGTCTTTGGATGAAGACATAGAACTCTCAGCTCTACCTGTGCTATGCCTGCCTGGATACTGTCATGCTCCAGCCTTGATGATAATGGACTGAACCTCTGAACCTGTAGGCCAGCCCCAAATAAATGTTTTTTATAAGACTTGCCTTGTCATGATGTCTGTTCACAGCAGTAAAACCCTAACTAATACAGCAACCAACAGATTGGGAAAAGATCTTTACCAATCCTACATCCAATAGAGGGTTAATATCCAATATATACAAAGAACTCCTGAGAAACAAATAACCCTATTAAAAAATGGTGTATATAGCCAAACAAAGAATTCTCAATGGAGGAATACTAAATGTCTGAGAAGCACCTGAAAAATGTTTAACATTTCTACTCATCAGGGGAATGCAAATCAAAACAACCCTGAGATTACATCACACCAGTCAGAATGAATAAGATCAAAAACTCAGGTGACAGCAGATTCTGGTGAGGATGTGGAAAAAGAGGAACACTCTTCATTGCTGGTGAGATTGCAAGCTTGTACAACCACTCTGGACATCAGTCTGGCAGTTCCTCAGAAAATTGGAAATACTGCTACCTGAGAACCCAGCAATCCCTCTCCTGTGCATATACCCAGAAGATGCTGCAACATGTAATAAGGACACATTCTCCACTATGTTCATAGCAGCCAGAACCTGGAAAGAACCCAGATGTCCCTCAACAGAGGAATGGATACAAAAAATGTGGTACATTTACACAATGGAGTACTATTCAGCTATTAAAAACAACAAATTTATTAAATTCTTAGGGAAATAGATGTATCTAGAGGATATCATCCTAAGTGAGGTAACCCAATCACAAAAGAACACACTTGATATGCACTCACTGATTAGTAGATATTAGTCCAGAAGCTCAGACTACCCAAGATACAATTCATAAACCACATGAAACTCAAGAAGAATGAAGATCAGAGTGTGGATACTTCGACCTTTCTTAGAAGGGGGACCAAAACACCCATGGAAGGAGTTACAGAGACAAAGTGTGGAATAGAGACTGAAGAAATGATCCAGAGACTGACCCACCTGGGAGTCCATCCCATATACAATCACCAACCCTAGACATTGTTGTGGATGCCAACAAGCTATTGCTTACAGGAGCCTGATATAGCTCTCTCCTTTGAGGCTCTGCTAGTGCCTGAAAAATACAGAAGTGGATGCTAACAATCATCCATTGTACTGAGCACAGGGTCCCCAATGAAGGATCTAGAGAAAGTACCTCAGGAGCTGAAGGGGTTTGCAGCCCCATAGGAGGAACAACAATATGAACTAACCAGTACCCCTAGAGCTCTCAGGGACTAAACCACCAACCAAAGAGTACACATGGTGGGACTCATGGCTCCAGCTGCATATGCAGCAGAAGATGGCCTAGTCAGACATGAATGGGAGGAAAAGCCCTTGGTCCTGTGAAGGCTGTATGCCCCAGTATGGAGGAATGCCAGAGCCAGGAAGCAGGAGTGAGTGGGTTGATCATCAGGGGGAGGAGGAAGAGGATAGAGGGAGGGTGTTTTTCAGAGCGAATAACATTTGAAATGTAAATAAAGAAAATATGCAAAAAAAAAAAAAGACTTTTAAAAAATTGAAGCCAGGTGTGGTGGCGCATGCCTTTAATCCCAGCACTCGGGAGGCAGAGGCAGGCGGATTTCTGAGTTCGAGGCCAGCCTGGTCTACAAAGTGAGTTCCAGGACAGCCAGGGATATACAGAGAAACCCTGTCTCAAAAATCCAAAAAAAAAAAAAAAAATGAAATATATATAAAAATATATTTTTAATTCTAATAATTTAAATTGGCTTTCTTTTGTATATGCACATTCTCATGTCACTATATATTGCTACTTTACAAACTCTTGTAATTTATATTTTAAATTGTTATCTACATATAGGATTGGGGACTAAAGTCTTGGCCAATGCATTATAAGTTATAGATTAAACCACTGAACTACATCATCAGCTCTCTATTCATATTTATGTGCATTTGTATGTATATATGTATGTATGTATTACTTGGGGGTATGTGTGTATATAAGATGTGTGTGTGTGTGTGTGTGTATGTGTGTGTTGTACTCACTTGAGTATGTGTCTGTATTCAAAGGTCAGAGCAGAATATCTGATGTCTTTATTTATCACTCTCCTTTCTATTGCCTTGAAAGAGGATCTCTCACTGAATGAGAAGCTTGACATTTTAACTAAGCTGGTGACCAACAAGGTTTTGTGATTTTTATGTGTATGAAGATTTAAGAATATATTCTTAAGATTTCTCCTCAGTAGTAGCACCTGATGGAAATTAGGGCAACATGGCATGCTAATATTCACAGATACACATGGAATGGAAGACTGGGGTGGAAGATAAGGCAAAGAGAAGGTTGGGAAACAGAAGAATGGAGTTGATGAAGACTTCATAGGATGCTATCATTCTGTTTCTCAATTTGGAATTTAATCTATTCAGAGATAAATTTTGAAGACTTTTGAAAATATCCCAAAGCCATAATAAATGACTGTTCTTTAAATTCAAATACAACTGTTTCCAGTTTGTCTTTATTCCCTTTGCTTAACAAAACAATATAAGACTTAGTACCACTCTCAATACCTGTGTTAATGAGGAGCAGATTGATGAATACTGGGTAAGAAGGTCTACAAATGCAAAGAGATAGCAGGTGAAATGGCCATTGCTGGAATTGATCATTAATTTCCCACAAACAGCATATTTTAAAATTGAATACTTATAAAATTAGATGATTAGATGATTTTATGATGTATTCATTGAAATGGGCTTTTATCTCTAAAATCTTTTTTTTTATGTCAAAGGTTTGTTTTTCACTTCACTAGTTGGAACTAAATCTAATCTTTTAATATAATTGTGAAAAGACTTAAAAACAAGCATAAAAACAAAATTACAACAATAATCTAGAAACTCCTAATTCAATAGGAACAAAAGAAACCAATCTCCTAACTGAAATGGGCAAACAATGTTGGGTAACAATCAAGTCAGCCAAAGTCTGAGTGTGGTCAAAGCCAGAAGAAAATGAAATTACAGGATTTGAACTCTTGGAGAAAAATAATCTTTTTCTAGTTCCCCAGGGTCTGTCTATATGAAAACTTTGACTCTTCTAGCTGAAGTGAGTTTTCTAATAAACCAGTATAACCAACTTTATGAGCTTTAATCTGCCCTGCTAAAAGGGTCATAATTGGTAGAGAAAAAAAAAAAAAACTAAAAGGGGACTTGTGTTTTTCATCAAAATCAAGGTATCTCTAGTAGAGATTTTTCCCTTGAAGCTAAGAAAACATTTAAAGAGACTTTCCAAAGAGACAACCCCAGATGAAAGGCTACAAAACAGACTTATGACTCTGTTATAAATTCTGGACCTCTAATGCCATACCAGGACCCGAGATAAGTGATGAGAAGCCTGGGACTTTTCATAAACAAGGCCAGGCGCTCTTTGTATAGAATATTTCCAGATGGTGGGCTACCTTACTCTGCTAGTAACAAGCTAACTCCATTCTAGTCAGTAAATCTGCCAGGACCCTTGGGGAAACGATAAAGTCTTTGAAAGCATTTGTCGTTCAGTAAATTCCTTCTAATGTTATGACCTCATCATTTACTTGTTATTTGGGGAGAGAAGCTAGAAACAGGCCTAAAACAAAATTCATCAAAAATCACAATCTATAGTTAAGAACATACAACTGGATAAACAGGATCAATTACCAAATAAATCTTAAAGGAGAGTAGTACTCGTGAAACTAAAAAGTTGAGAGTTCTATTCATTTCCCAAACTCTAAGCAGATGTATATTTGGGGCCCCCAAACTATATTTTACTAAATGGCTTGTATGATAAAATGAAATTTAAGCTTAAATTTGTTAATGTGACTTATTTTGTGCCCTAGTGATACTGTAAGACTCTGGCCAGCCTTAGCTTACTGGAGACTCCTTGAGTGAAAGATGCAGAACTAGGAATCTATGCATAAAGCAAGAGGAATTTATTGTTCCAACATGTTGGGGTTGCCCTGCACATGGAGAGAGAATGACCATATGTAGTCCATCTGGCGAGCAGTTCTCTAGGCAGCAGCCATTAGGAACAGTGTGATTGGCAGAACTGTGTGACTTTAAAGTGATTGGTCTATAGGGAATGAGGTGGGTACCAATGGTCGTGTAACATGTCTGAGTTTTGATGGTCAGTCCTTCCTCCCTGTGGTCTGAGGAATGTAATTAACCCCTCCCTTCTGGAGGGGAGGGGTGTCTATGTTCTTTATGACCTTTTGCTTTTAGGAGGGGAGGGGTCTGGTGGAATTTTCTAAAGTTGCTGAGCAGACCTCTTTAATACCTACCTATGAATATAAAAGTTCTCCCTGGGTAGTTATTAAATAGAAATCACAGAAAAACAAATACTGTAGTAGGGAAAAGATTTTGAAAGTCATATAATCTAAAACCTGGCCTTCAAATCCTTTATGTGACTCTGGGATCACAAGACCCTGTAAATTCTATTTGTAAAGGTCAGCAAATCCCTTTCTTCAAAACAAAATGTCCCAAATGAAAAGATGAATCCCGTCTCATCCTCACCTCTACCCATATTCATCTGATCAGACTGCTACCTTCCTGTGATAGTCTCAATAGAATTTAGAATCATCATGGATACATATATCTAGGCATTTCTATGAAGCACTTATTTAGATAACATTAATTGTGATGGAATCAACTGTCCTAAATGTGGGCAACACCATACTATGGACTGTAGTCATTGACTGAATAAAAAGAAGAAAGGGAGGTGAGCAGGGGCATCCATGCCTCTGCTTCCAGACTCCATAGGCAGTGAGAACAGTTCGCTAGGAAGGACTACAGTCACTGAAACCATGTATCAAAATGAACTCTTCCTTTCTCAATTTGCTTCTCCCTCCCTCCCTCCCTCCCTCCCTCCCTCCCTCCCTCTTTCTTTTCTTTCTTTCTTTCTTTCTTTCTTTCTTTCTTTCTTTCTTTCTTTCTTTCTTTTTTCTTTCTTTCTTTTCTTCCCTTCTTTCTCTCTTTCCTTCTTCCTTCCTTGCTCCCTCCCATCCCTCTTTCTCCTCCTTCCTTTTCTTTCTTTCTCTTCTTTTGTTTGTTTGTTTTTTGTTTCATTTTTGGTATTTCATGACAGCAACAAGACAAGCAACTAATACTGAAAATAGACACTGAACAGTGATGCCAGTGCTGTGATAAACCTGATCATCTGCTTTACAAGCCTTCAAACCTGCTTGGCTGCAGAAAGATGGAAGCATTTGGAGTTTTGAGCTAGGAAAGCTCTAGAACCCTACAAGTCCAGTTACTTTTAGAAGTTTGAAAAAAATGGAGTTTTGAGAGAAGAATGGACTTTGGAGGCCTGGCTCATGAGGTTTCAGATGTGAGTGAGGACTAACAGGAAGCAGGTTTGAGGCCATTTATATGATATTTTGTCAAAGAGTGTGGCTATATTCTGCCCATGTCTAGGAACTTCTGTGATGCTAATGAACAACAGAATTGGAATATTTGTTTGGTGGAGGACATTCTGGCTACAGTATGGATATTGCTCATTGTTCTTAAGCCACATCTATAGTGAGAGAGAACAAAAGTAGAGTAGAAGAATACAAAGAATATGTAATTTGGTGAGGAAAACAAGAATCTAGATGATGTTTTAAGCCCCACCCATAGAAGTCTCTATCTTTAGAAAATCCAAATGCATTGGAATGGAAAATACCCAAACTGAGAATGCCTCTGAAAATGTTCTCTGTTTCACAAATGCAATTCCCTAGGGAAATGTTTCTCCAAGCTTAGCTCACAGAAGCTGATGCAATTGTGGTCCATGGGGAACAGACTCTATCCTGAGCTTGTAACAGAACTTGGCAGTACCATTTACAAAGTACTAGTTTTATAGGCCTGAACTACACAAGATTGAGGGAGTCATGAAGAGGAGGAATCATGTTGAGGGGGAATCATAGAATCTTATATCATGCTTCCCGAAAGCCATTGTGGCCAGACAATTTGTGTATATTTGTAGTCTCTACTAGGAATACCAAGAGGAGGCCGCTGTATGAAACTGTGAATGCTAAGTCTGGCATGGCCTTGGGGAGGGTAGTGACAGGGGGTACAAAATGACAGGGTTTCTGCCCCCCCAGGGCTAAGCCAGTAGATGTGAGTCTCCACAAGTGTTGATGGCTGCCATAGGCATAATCCTTGTTTGTATACTAATTTACATATTTTACATTCCTCCTTTAAGGAAAGTCCTTGCTGTTAAGGTTACTGACTCCATGATAATTAGACAGGACCAGTCCAGGAAGGGAAGGTGTGGCTAATGTCTCAGCAAAATGGTAAACACTGGGACCTTCAGGACAGCCTTTAAGGCTGTGGTGAAAAACTCTAAAAACATGAGTTTCAAAATATATAATTTCTCACCTATACAAAAAATAAGGATGCAATATGAATTATGAGGGGCTTTATGAATCTAAAGGAACAGAGGCAGCTGCATTAATGAGAGGTGTGTCAGAAAGATACGAAGACAGGCAGATATGAATGCAAGCAGATTTCTGAGTTCAAGGTCAGCCTAGGACACAGTGAGTCCATGCCCAAGTGTGGTACAAATGCTAATTTCAGAATTGGGTCCCACCCAACTAGCTTATCCTCTGTATTTAACAGAGGCAGGAAGATTTCTGGATTCTTTCACAATATTAAAAGAACATTTGTGTTTGCTCTCTCCTAAGAATTAAGGGGCTGGGATAACAGGCTTTTAATTCATAGGATAATCAAAAGGAAATCTGAAGTAAATGACTGGATTGATAGGTAAAATAAAAGACTGGGCTTATGATCTGCAGGAGATGATCTATCCAGAGAATTTTTAAGAATAGCAAGAGAGATCCGCTTAGAGAACTGTCTCCATCAGGACATAGAGAGCTGTCTGGAGATTTCCAGAGAAAGCAGATCAGAGAAAGAAAGCATAACAGAGAGAAGGCAGGCTGGAAGCTGTCTCCAGCAGAACATAGGCTGCCAACATGGATCCAACTTGGATTTGACTTCGAGTCCTTTGTTTTTGCTGCTCTCAGACACCTGTACTCTTAGAATCTCTTTCCAACCGAAGGCAATCCCTCCGAATGTAAAGGTAAAGCTAAGTTGCAATGCAAACCTCTGCGGCATTGGAGATGGTAGAACCATGGGATTCCTGCTGAAGAAAGCTGAAAATAAGGAGAAGAGCCTACACAAGAGAGAGGATCTGTATGCTGCATTAGCAGAGCTGGGAAAAGGGACTACCCAACCCCTTTGAGACTAGGTCATTTTGTTACAAGCTTCAGACATTGGACACAGCTGAAGGATCTGGCATTTACCCTGCTGGGTTTCAGTCTTTCTTTGATCTAAGCATAACAAGCATTCCCTTTGGAATGGGAATGTTTATTCTGTCATGTGGCATATTGGAAATGTATATTTTCCTTTCTATTTTATAGAGGCTTAGAGTTAGGACCTTGCCTGGGTCTCAAAAGAGACTTAGACTTTTGGCTTTTAAACAAGTTTGGGATTGTTAAAGACTGGGGAAATTTTAAAATTGATTTGAATATATTTTGTACTATGAGATGGTCAGAACTCTGAGCCCCAAATTTAGATATTGAGCTGTCTATGAGACACTGAGACATTTCAGATTCCACATAACCAAACCAAATTTGTTTTACCCATTTGACTTTTTAAAATTTGTGTTTATTCTTTACTAAATGGACTCCTTCCCCAATAGAGTGGTGGTTTTTTTGCATTTACTATTTTACTTAACTGTCCATCAAGACATTCAAGTCAGCTTAAACCTTAGAGTTGCTTCAACACTTCTCTCAGTCAGATATTACAAAGAATTAACACCAATGACAGTTTTCTTTGCATATATTTGAGAAGTATTTACTATATGTTAGGCACTCATAAGATATATATGTTTTGCTGCACTTAATTTTTATGATAATCTTATAAGTATTATTTTAGGAACTCTTAGAGGTATCATTATACTCTCCTCTTAAATTGGAAGTGAATGGAAGCATATATTAATTACTTCTTAGAATAGTCAACAAGCCATTCACGTTGTCATAGTCTAAATCCTGGTCGTGTAGGCTCAGGGACAGTGGGCTCTCAAACTGGTGGTTACTACCTCTTTGCCCAACTTCTATCTCCAAAAATATTTACATTACAATTCATAACTAGCAGAATTAGTTATGAAGCACCAACAAAATAAATGTATGACTGGGAGTCACTACAACATGGGGAACTGTAATAAAAGGTCACAGCTTTGGAAAGGTTAAGAACCATTGCTCTAGTAAGTTAAGTTCATTTTCAAACCCAAGGGTGTTTAACAGTCTTATCCACTGTGCTAATTAATTATCGAGACCTATACAATTTGATTCCTGAGCCGTTTCCAAATAAGTCTCCTCTGCAGCATCTCAGTACTTGCTGGCTTCTGTAGGTCTATTTATCCACTTAGACAAGATTCTAAGTTTCATGAAGATCAGAATAAGTATAGCTTGTGCACTACAGTGCTCAGAACTTAGCACAATGATTAGCACTTAGAATAACCTCAGTGTTTTCTTTAAAAATATATGCCATATTTTATATCTTGTTAATAAAGGTAGATAGATATCCATATCATTTATCTTGCAACAGGTAGACAGCCACATCATTTAGGCTACAAATAGAAAAAATTTGAGATGGAAATAGAGAACTGACAGAAATTACTTTTGGTAAACTATTTCAATTATGATTAAAACCTGTAAACCCTTTAACAACTGGGCCACCAAATGTACGAGGTTGTCTTTTCACCATGCTATGCTGTCTTCTTCTGGCATTATAGCAATTTAAATCATGTAAACTGCATTTTCTAGACGCTATAACAGTAGTATTTAGAGTATGACAACATATATCAGTTATGTGAGATTTCAGAGGCAAAAGAAGATAGAAAAAAATGTTGACTTCCTTGAGGTGATAAATAATGCCAGGGATTTGCAGGCCCCAGGTGGGAACTTCTACCAAAACTACTTAAGCATCATCTTGCACACCACTTACCACAGTACTATCATGCATCTTCATTCTTGGCTGATTATTTCCTGTAGTTCCTATACTTCATGGTTTTTTGAACACAGGTAGACACATGAATGACCTGCTCTCTGAGGCTTTCCAGCATTTTTATAAAGATTTGTAAGGTAATGTATCATAGCTGCTTCAGTAGTCAGAACTTTCTAATCTCTATTTTATTTCCATAAAGTTGACTTTTTCTCATGCGAAACCCAGTATAGTTTGGGCGTTGAGGACTTTCCAATATGTTGTCATTCATTCATACTCCAGCCAACACTCCTTCAATCCTTTATTTTATGTATTGACACACAACTTACAAAGTTGTTTCCAAGGGTTTGGAGGCTTAGAAGAGGTATATAGCCCTAGCTAGTCTGGTCCTGGGAAGTCCTACTTCACCTACCTCATGGTTTGAGGTCACCATGAACCCTCAAACTAACAGGAAGAGAAAATGAGAGGAAATTAGAATGTTTACTAACCATTGATAATTTATTTCATGGGCTTTGATTACCTAAACTAAACCCCTCTATGCTTGAAATAGCTAGAATAGTTTATATTGTCCTTATTGATTCACTTTAAATAATAAATCTGTAACCTAAGCATAATAATTATAAAAAAGATATACATTATCTATGTTTATATACTTAAGTGTATAAATATTGGTTTTACTGCTGGTTTGAGTAGGTATGGCCCCCATAGACTCATGTGTTTCAATGCTTGGGAGTCCCACTTAAAGTGGAAACTTGAAGGTTCTTTGGAGAGTCAGTTGTGTTGGGTGGCGTTTTGCTGGAGCAAACACATGAAGGAGTGTTTTCCTGAAGTGGACACAGATAGGCAAACTCATGAATGAAAGTTTCACTGACACAGACACAGGAGAGAGGATATTCTACTAAACAAACGCATGCAATGATGAAACGACATGTAATGAAGGATTCTTTGCTAACAATACACATGTGTTGGTCTGCCTTACACTGCGTAGTTGAACTTCATTTGTCACAGACTCAGGCTGAATAGTTGCACATGCTGAGACAAGACCCATGCTGAGGGGAGGCACAGGGAGGATATATAATGTTTGGAAGGTATAAATAGGACTGGACAGAGTGATTGAGACAGAGTCTGGCTTGCTGGTACAGCTAGCTGTGTAACACTTGTAGGTCTCAAGTCTGAGATGATCTTTGCTTCTGAGAAAGGCACAGTGGAGAACTTCTTCTGGTGCTCCTGCTGGTCCCTCCTGCTGACATGAGCTGAGGCTGAGGCCTGGTTGTGCCACCACTATTGCTAACCCACTTCTACCAAACTGGATTGCTGGTGTATCCTTTAAATATTTGCAGGTAGATCGAGCTGCTGCTGCCTGTTAACCTGTGAACTAAACTGCAGATTTCCAGGCAACACAAACAGGAGTTGGTCCAAAAAACCTTTTTATACAGGTCTACTTCCCCCATATCCTTTCTTTTCCATCACTCGTGGTGGGTGGTGAACTATAAGGGAGGTTAAAGCATTTAAGAACCATCATTAAAAATAAAGTTTGAAAAATTAGAGTTGCAGGCTCTATTAGGACATGGGGCCATTTGGGGGCAGTGTGTCACTGTGGAGGTGGGCTTTGAAGTCGACAATATACTCAAACCATGCCCAGTGAGGTAGTCTCTCCCTGCTGCCTTCTAATCAGGATGTGAAACTCTTAGCTCCTCCAGTACCATGTCTTCCTTCATGCTATCATGCTTCCTGTCATATGGACTCTGAAACTGTAAGCCAGCCTCAAATTAAATGTTTTTCTTTATAAGAGTTGTTGTAGTCATGGTGTCTCTTCACAACAACAAAACCCAAACTAAAACAAATTCATATGAACAACTATTATTTTATAGAATTTTGACATATAAGCTTAGTGTTTGGCTTATATACCTACTGACCAATATTACTTGAATTAACAAATGTGAGAGTAAAGTCTAAAGTAGTATTGTTGGGTTTTTTGTTTTGTTTTGTTTTGTTTTGTTTTTTTTGTTTTTTTTTGGTTTTTCAAGACAGGGTTTCTCTGAATAGCCCTGGCTGTCCTGGAACTCACTTTGTAGACCAGGCTGGCCTCGAACTCAGAAATCCACCTGACTCTGCCTCCCCAGTGCTGGGATTAAAGGCGTGCGCCACCATGCCCAGCAGTATTGTTGGTTTTAACAACAAGAGAAAAACAAAATTTTGTTGGCATAGGATGCATTTGTGAAAAAAATCATTTTTCTTTTAAATTAAAATCACCTAATTTTTTCAGTGAGGGGTGATTTTTTTGAGATTCCAAAAGTATAACATTCTCACTCATTGGGGCTGTAAAGGATAGGGTCTATATTACTATTTTTGTATTTAACATACTTGATGACCTGTAAAGTCCTAATACACTGAGCAAAAATGACCATTCAATTTGGAAATCATTATCTTTAGCTATGAAACTATTAGCTTTTGTTTATCTCTGATTTAAGGAAAAAATATATATATACAGACACATTCATGCAATTCAATATCTTTTTTTCAGCATTTTTTATTAGATATTTTCTTAATTTACATTTCAACCACTATCCCGAAAATCCTCTCCCCCCTCCCCCCTCTCTGCTTCCCTGCCCACCCACTTCTACTTCTTGGCCCTGGCATTCCCCTGTATTGGGGCATATAAAGATTGCAGTACCAAGGGGCCTCTCCTCCCAATGATGGCCGACTAGGCCATCTTCTGCTTCATATGGAGCTAGAGACAGAGTTCTGGGCGTTCTGATTAGTTCATATTGTTGTTCCTCTTCTAGGGTTGCAGACCCCTTCAGCTCCTGGGGTTCTATCTCTAGCTTCTCCAATGTGGGCCCCCTGATCCCTCTTATGGATGACTGTGAGCATCCACTTCTGTGGGAGTCAGTTATATCAGGGTCCCTTCAGTAAACACTTGCTGTCCTATGCGATAGTGTCTGAGTTTAGTGACTGATTATGGGATGGATCCCCGGTGGGTTAGTCTCTGTATGATCCATCCTTTCATCTTAGCTCTAAACTTTGTCTCTGTAACTCCTTTCATGGGCATTTTGTTTCCTATTCAAAGGAGGAATGAAGTATCCACACGCTGGTCTTCCTTCTTGATTTTCTTGTGTTTTGCAGATCGTATCTTGGGTATTCTAAGTTTCTGGGCTAATATCCATTTATCAGTGAGCACATGTCCAATGACTTCTTTTGTGATTGGGTTACCTCACTAAGGATTATGTCCTCCAGATTCATCCATTTGCCCAAGAATTTCATAAATTCATTTTTTTAAATAGCAGANTCCATTGTGTAAATGTACCACATTTTCTGTATCCATTCCTCTGTTGAGGGACATCTGGGTTCTTTTCAACTTCTGGCTATTATAAATAAGGCTGCTATGAACATAGTGGAACATGTGTCCTTTTTACCAGTTGGAACATCTTCTGGGTATATGCCCAGGAGAGGTATTGCAGGATCTTTCGGTAGTACTATGTCCAATTTTCTGAGAAAACGGCAGACTGACTTCCAGAGTGGTTGTACAAGCTTGCAATCCCACCAGCAATGGAGGAGTGTTCCTCTTTCTCCACATCCTCGCCAGCATCTGCTGTCATGGGGTACAGAGCTAAGCAATACAATATCTTCAAGCAAAGTGCAAAGTTAGAATAATACAATGTTATGTGATTATATAAATGGATTTGCCATAGACACTTTGTGGGACCTTCATCCTTCCCATCTGAAAGTGATTTTAGATAGACAGACACATTTCCATGTTAATGACAGTGGTGAAGATGGGTTAATTTCTGTGGATGATACATAGTCAAATCAGGTAGCCTAGCCATCCTACACTACAGAGATTTAATTCCTGCCTAAATTGAGGCATTTATCACTGTGCTCTGCCTACTCATGTCTTTGTCAACAAATGAAGGTCATGTTACTCCCTCTGCTTTGTGTTAACGGGAGATGTGCATACAGCAGGCTATCAGGAGGAAAGATGTGCCTGAGGTGATGTACTTCAGATGAGTCAGTATGAGGCTGGAGTCTATAAGTCTGCTTTTCATCACACTTTAATTTACACTAAAGAAAGCAAAGGATATGAAAGTAAGTGGAAATTCACTTTCACTGAGTACATGTGGCTGAATTTTGTGCTCCTTAATTCTGAATGTATGTTGTTTTTGATTCATCATAGCAGCTTTTGAAGATGGCAATATAATTATCTCTATTATATAATAAGTAGGTTTGACCATATCTTTCTGTCTCAAAACCTGAACAAAGCTTCTTGTCTTTCTCAAACTCAATTTGCCCATTTGTAAAGTTTGAACAATAGAACTTTTCCTACATCTAGCCATTCTTTACACATGAAATTCTCTGAGTTTTCTTTCCTGAATAAATGAACAAAATCGGACATATCTTGTGTCAAGGGCCCATATTTTATTTTGGCTTTCAGAGTCTATAGTGATGGGGCTTTAAAATAAAAGTCCATCTGCACAATCCAAACCTCCTCAGACACTGCACATCTGCAGAAAGAAGCTGTACTTCATTCAGTACTATTAGAAATATATTTTTGCCACTAACATTACTCATATCAAGGACCAAAGATTGACCAGTGATAATAATCAGAGTTCAGTTTGCTGTTGATGATTGCTGAAACACATTCATCAAGTGACACAGACTTATGTAAGACCAAGCCCATCCACTTTGTGTGCCAGATGCTGAGACCAAAGAAGAATCTGCAAGGATTCAAGCACGAGCTTTGGAAGTCACTCATTTATGACTATGGTTAGTGGTTGGTCACTGTACTGGCTAGTTTTGTGTCAACTTGACACAGCTGGAGTTATCACAGAGAAAGGAGCTTCAGTTGAGGAAATGCCCCCATGAGATTCAGCTGTAAGGCATTTTCTCAATTAGTGATCAAGGGGGAAAGGCCCCTTGTGGGTGGTACCATCTCTGGGCTGGTAGTCTTGGGTTCTATACGAGAGCAGGCTGAGCAAGCCAGGGGAAGCAAGCCAGTAAAGAATATCCTTCCATGGCTTCTGCATCAGCTTCTGCTTGAGTTCCAGTCCTGACTTTCTTTGGTGATGAACAGCAGTATGGAAGTGTAAACTGAATAAACCCTTTCCTCCACAACTTACTTGGTCATGATGTTTGTGCAGGAATAGAAATCCTGACTAAGACAGTCACTATTCACTCTAGGGACTTTTCTTCTCTCTGTTTCTTCCTAGTGATAAAGAGTGGAAAATAGCAATCCAGATTAACTCATACTTTAGGGCCAGCGGTTCTCAATCTGTGGGTATAGGCCTCTCTAGGGGCATCAAATGACCCTTTCACAGGGTCACCTAAGACATCAGAAAACACAAATATTTACATTACAGTTCACAACAGTAGCAAATTTATAGTTATGAAGCAGAAACAAAAATGATTTTATGCTTGGGGAGGTCACTGCAACATAAGGGACTGTATTAAAGAGTCACACCATTAGAAAGATTGAGAATCATTGCTCTAAGGAAACAGAACAGCAGAATTAAATTCATTAAGAATCAATAACAATTTATACCTTCTCTAAACTTCTGTAACTTTGTCATCACCAGTGAACATGGTGCATGTCATCTTGAAGGCCCAGTTCTGGAGATGTGATGATGAATAAGGCCCCACTGTCACAAATGTGGTAATCCAAATGTTAAATCATTATGTGTAGAGAATAGCCTGGGTATTATTATTAATATTTAACAGATGAGAAGACCGAAGCTGTTATTGGTCAAAAACTTTTCAAAGTCTTTAAGACCATAAATAGCACAGCCAGAACCAGATATCTGGGCATTCGTATATGCAGGACTAGTCTAGGGTTCTTTTGATACAGCTGCACTGCTCAGTTGAATATGGTGAAATACACTAGGGTATTATATTGAGGCTAGTGGCCTTGGAATCTTCCTTCCTTGATGTTAATTTATGAGTTTGTTGTGTGTAGTGATTACTTTGTCCTGTGAGTCATAGATATTTGTTTGGTTGGAAAAAAATGTGATCCTCATTAGAACACTTAGTTATCTTTTTAAAAAAAATTTATTAGATATTTTCTTTATTTACATTTCAAATGCTATCCCTAAAGTTCCCTATACCCTCTCCCCCACCCTGCTCCCACTTCTTGGCCCTGGTGTTCTCCTGTACTGAGGCATATAAAGTTTGTAAGACCTTGGGGCCTCTCTTTCCAATAATGGCAAACTAGGCCATCTTCTGCTACATATGCAGCTAGAGACATGAGCTCTGGGGTTACTGGTTAGTTCATATTGTTCTTTCACCTATAGGGTTGCAGACCCCTTCAGCTCCTTGGGTACTTTCTCTAGTTCCTCCATTGGGGGCCCTGTGTTCCATCCTATAGATGACTGTGAGCATCTACTTCTGTTTTTACCAGGCACTGGCATAGCCTCACACTTAGTTATCTTAAGGGTCAGCTAACACCAGCTAGTAGCTCTAACTATGTAAACAAAGAGAAGACAAATCACTTGATTGTATCCTAACTAATTCTCCCTCTGTCTCTACAGACCTTCTGGGATTCACATTCTACTCACTGCCTCCACATCGTTGCCAGACTGGCTTTAGAGTGGTAATCCAAATGTTAAATCATTATGTGTAGAGAATAGCCTAGGTATTATAATAGACGAAATGTGAATGGCATAAGTCAGGAACTAAAGATTTGTTTACTTTATTAATGCTGAGCATTGCACTTGAGAGGGTAGCAAGAAATAATCAGGCATCTTGAGAGATGAATCACCAGTTAAGAAGACTAACGGCTATAAAAGAAGACTCAAGTTCAGTTTCCAATACCCATGTTAGACAATTCAAAGCCTGTAACTCAAGCTCTAAAAGATTTACTGCTCTCTCCTGGCTCCTGTAAACACTCACACTCATGTCTACATAGTTATACATACATACAAACATAACCAACCACATGACTAAAAATAAAATAAAATATTGAAAACAAAAGAATACTGAGTAAAGTTTTCTATGGCATGTTTGTGCAAGAGCAAGCAAAAGTCCTGCTCCATGAAAAGGAGATGGCGAGGAACCAGAAACTGGATAGCCCAGAGACCTAGAGTAGAATCAAAGAGGACTGGCCAGAAAAAAAAAAAAGTCAATAAAATAATTCTTCTTGATATTCTGCTATATTCATAGATCAGTGCCATCCATGTCCAGTTATCATCAGAGAGGTATCATCCTGCCACAGAGGGGAGCAGATACAGAGACCAACAGCCAAACATCAGGTGGAACTCAGGGAACACCACAGAAAAGGGGAAGGAAGGATTGTAGAAGCCAGAGGAGTTAAGGATACCAGGGAAACAGTGCCCATAGAATCAATTAAGTAAGGTTCATAGGAGCTCACAGAAATTGAAGTGCTTCCTGCATGGGTCTGAGCTAGGTCCTCTGCAAATATGTTGTAGTTGGTTAGCTTGGGGCTTTCTGAGACTCCTGATAGTTGGAATAGGGTCTCTCTGATTCTTTTGTGTACTTTTGGAACCCCTTTCTTCCTGCTGAGTGGCCTTATCTAGCCTTGCTATGAGGGTTTGTATTTAGTTTTAGTGCATCTTGTTATGCCATGTTTGGTTGATATACATAGGAGGACTGCTGTTTTCTGAAGGAAAATGGAGGAGAAATGGATCTGGAGGAAAGGGAAGGTGTCTAGGAAGGAACTGGGAGGAATGGAGTAGGGGCAGGGAGGGCAATCTGGATATATTATATAAAAAAGAATAAACAAAAAGCCATGGTGAAATAAGTGAACTGAAAGCTGAATGCTTAGGGTTCATTTACCAAAGAGAGGCAGACTCACAGATAAACCATAAAAGAACACACATGCTTTGATGATCTGAGGCTTTCTAATATGACACAAAAATAAAATTAGGACTATTTGTCAAGGGTAGCAACAAAATGATTTTATATGATGCTCCCATGTTGGTTTAAATAGTATCATCTAGATGCTACTCAATGCCTGAACCTAGACTTCTTCAGAACCACATCTCTTTCCTCTATAGATGCTACTGCCAGGTCAAAAGGGAGAGAATAGAGGCCACCAGCCACCAGTAGCTAAGCCTTACCAAGAAAGAAGATGACAAGCTCTCCTCTTTCTAGGGTTTTAATTGGTATCTTTAGGGCAGCACTTCCAAAGCTGGGTTCATTAGGGAGAATGAAGGAATCCATTTCAAATAGTCTAAAATAAAATAAAGAAAAATCAGTTCTTTATGAGTTATATGATCTCTGTGAAAACTAATAGGCCAATTTAATTTGTTTTTGATTAGAAGAATATCAACTTGCTACTATAATGACTGTCACCATGTGATATTTGAGATTGTAATTGTTATAAATTTGTATGGTTAGACATGTAGAAATAAATTATTGCTAGTTAACATATTTATATTTCTAATTTTTAAATCTCATGTAAAGTATACATGCAAAAGCTAAAAATACAGTGAAAGCAGATGGCAATTAGTTAGGGACTGCTGGTCCTTGAAATGTCAATGTTATTAGCCCTCCTCAACCCTGTCCTTGCAGTCACACACCGGGTAAGCCTTTGACACTGAGGACAGCCTGTCCTAATTTTTCAGATACATTCATTGGAGTTTTGAAATAGGATGTGTTCATCTGGCCAATTAAGCTGATACAGAAACAGGGAGCCCTATGGCAAAAAAAAAATGTGGGAATACAAATTTTAAAAATTTCAAACTCTTTTTATTCAATACATTACAAGAAAAGAAAAAAAAAAGTAGGGTTGAGAGTTCTGTATCCACACTTTGTCGGGCAGGTGTTGGGCCGTAGGGCAGCCCTGGGACATCACTCCGGGGGTGGGGAAACACAGTCTGAGGTGTGGGGCAGCCTGAGCTGGCTCAGGGTTCCCCAGATCTGCAAGGATGCTGGGGACATCTGGTTTTCAGGCTCTCAGACACCCAGGCGTCACTGGGAGCCACAAAAGAGCTGAAAATGGAGTGGGGCCTTCAGGCTGGATCTAGCCCAGGGACAGGAGGAGAAGGAGGGAGCTCCTGCTGGTTCCATGGGGAGAGTTCTTGGGTCAGTGGTGGCTTGGGCTTGGTGGTGGCAGTGGCTGGGAGCCAAGACAGGCCTTCTATGGGAGATTAGGCAGCTCTACAGGCCAAGGCCTTCTCCATTGCTCCCCATGGTGGATCCTGATGAAAAGAAGCAGTCCAGGGTTTTAAGGCATTTATTCTCAAGGCAGAAAGTGGATTAGTAAAACCATGCCCCACTTCTCAGGGTGGGCCTGAGGTTAAATTCTTTTTGCAGAGAGGAGTGTCTGGGAAGGAAAGCTAAGCTAAGCCCTCCAATCCTTTAGGTACCTCATTAAAATATTGATCTGTCTTCTACCTGTGAAGGGGTTTGGGGGTTTTACCCTTATGTGACTGATAGCCACAAATCTACAGGGCGCTGTGACTAGTGGAAGAGGCCTGGTACCTGGGAACAGGCAAAATGCCTACCATCCTTTCAGGATCTCCAGGATTTCGAGCCTTAGCTTAACCAGGGACCAAGATACCTTTCACAGTCCCACAAAGAAAAAGGAAGGTGAGAAAAAAACAAAGAAAAAAAATATCAGACAGGGAGAAGAAATTCCAAGATACTAGAGTAGGAAGTGATAGTGCCACAGTAACCTGTGAGGTAACAAGACCTCTAAACACAGCACAGCTAACTCATACATAAACACACAGGGACATAGGCAGTATGTACAGGGCCTTCATGGGGCTACTGTAATGGGGTAATATAGTTGAAAGAAGTAGACACAAGTCCACATCCTTAAACCTAGAAACTATCTTCAATTGATAACCACTTGCAAATGAAAAATTAGTTTTCCAGCATAGTCTCACTGGGGAAACACATCAGTCTTAAGGGTAGGCCCTATGCCCAGCAGCAGACAACGAACAGTAAATGAACTCCAAATTTTTACATGTTCTTTGTCTCATATTGCTGTGTTTGGGCTTCTTTTTTTAAACAAACATATGCATATATATTATGGCTTGCAGTTTTTCCTGGGATTTCTGTGTCTATATCTGTTTCTTATCCTTCTTTGACTCTTTTTCTTTTGTTTGTTTTATTCTATCTAACTTGTTTGTTTTTGTTTTATCTTATTTTACTTTATTATCATTCCTTAGATGCCTGTTTGTTTTCTAAGGATAAACTCCCCCAGCCAAGAGGATCCTGGAAGATATGGTGGCTACGTGTGATGTGGTACCTAGGTGGGGTACTAGCAGAGAAAGCTATGATCAGACAGATGGAAACTGAGTGACTCTGAATAGGTCTCACACACTTTTAGTTAATAATATCACATAGTCATTTGTTCCCTAATTGAAACAAGCACACTGATATTAACAGCAAGACCTGGGTATATAGGACAGAAGACCTCTGAGTAACCTTTGTAACTTTTCTGAGAATCTCAAACCTATCTAAAAATTAATTTAAAATTTTAATGGAAAGGTTAAATAAGTTTAGAAAGGCAGCAGAAGAGAAATATCACGAAGTAAAACACTGGGTTTGGAGGAAACCACTCGGGAAGCTATAAAGATAGATGAAGCTCTGCAGGTGAAGCTGTGAGCTATGAGGCAGGGCACTTGTTTTCTAAGCTGGGACACTGAGGAGATTGCTCCTTATATCATTGCTGAATCCCACTCTTTCCACCTGCCCCACCACACAGCTCTCAGCTATCAGATGGAAGAACCAAAATAAATCAGAACAGAGGGAAAACAAAAACGAACACAAACGTGCCTTCAAATAAATCCTGGTGAAAGTGCCAACTATCATTTGTGTGACTAGATTTACAAGATCAAGTCTAGGCACCAGAGGTATGGCAGCACCCTAATTCTGGAAAAAGCAACTCTCATCTATACTGTTAGACCTGATTATACAGCATTCAAAAATAATTCTTATTAGCACATGAGGAAACTAAGAAAAAGGGCAATTAAAAATTACAAGGAAACAGTTCAAAACTGATAAACAATCCTTCACCCTACAGCCTAACTGAAAAGGGCTGGATCCAGACGGGTGTCAGGCTCTAGAAAACTTAGAAGGGTTGCGAAGGAGACTGGAGGGTTTTTTGCTGGAATCCTGGCTAGCAAGACCATTTCTCAGATGCTCACAGCAGCTAAGGAATCTCAGGCTGCCTGAGTCCTCCAGTGTGAGCGAGAGTTCCGTCTCTATGATCAAAGAGACATAGAGGCGGACCTCTCTACCCTGCCTGGTGAGGCTGAGCATGAGCAGTAGCTGAAGCACCAGAAAGATGGCGGAGGGAGGGGAAAGAAAAAAAGATTCCTTTGGTTCCAGAAAATCTCCTGAAAAGAGGAAGGCTTATCTAGCCCTCAAAACCACTCAGGCAAAGAGAGAGAGAAAAGGGAAACAATTCAGGTCTAGGCGACTAGAATCTTTTGTACATGATTCCTGGCGGCAGCAACGTGACAAGGTGTGTGTCCAGCGACTAGAGGCGAAGCCTCGTGCTTTGGAGGTGCCTGATAAACATTCCTTGGCCTTCGTTATGCGCATGGAAAGGGTTGAAGGAGTGAGTTTATTGGTAAAGAGCACCATCATGAAACTTGGCCTGAAGAAATTGTTCAGTGGCATCTTTGTCAAGGTCACCCCTCAGAGCATAAGAATGCTGTGCACGGTGGAGCCTTATGTGACCTGGGAATTTCCAAATCTGAAGTCTATCCGGGAACTCATCTTGAAACGTGGACAGGCAAAGATTAAGACAGTCCCTCTGACGGACAGCACGGTGATCGAGGAGCACCTGGGGAGGTTTGGTGTCGTTTGCCTGGAAGACCTCATCCATGAAATTGCCTTCCCTGGGAAACATTTCCAGGAGGTCTCTTCATTGTGACCTTTCCACTTCTCTGTGGCCCGCCATGCTACCAAGAACAGAGTGGGCTTCCTCAAAGAGATGGGCTCACCTGGCTACCAGAGAGAACGGATCAATCAGATCATTCAGTAGCTCAACTAGAGCAGGAGCAGGTTTCCCAAAAACACCCATTGGAAATGTTTTTGTTGTTTAAAATTATCAAGTATCTTCAGAGAAGATGATTTTCTGTCTTCAGAAACTGAAGGAAGGGACCTGGAGAAGGACAGTAAGATGCGAGCATCGGAGACGCATACCAAAGCCCAATCTATGGAAAGGGACAATTACCCTCATTGGCTGCCTGTCTCTGAAATCAACGCAAGCTGTGGAGGAAAGAATTACCCTGCTCATCCTGCCTTCTATCTTGGTGTTAAATGTTGGGTGGGCAAATAGCTCCAACATCCCTCTCACCCCCTCCAAGACTCTTAAAGCAGTGGGCCAGACCAATGGGCACACTTGAATCTGGATGAAGAAGGTCCTGATTTTTTTTTTTTTTTTTTTGGTTAGGGTAGGTGGCCTTGTGTTTGGTTTGTTCAACGCAGGGACTCCCTGTTAGCCCTGGCTAGACTTAAACTCTACAGCAGGCCTGCCTCCTCCTCCTAGGTGCTATAGGTATACAAGCCTGGGGGCTTGTTCCTCAGAAAAGGCAGTTAGAAAGGTGACAAAGGCCATGTTGCAACTTCACTGTCTGCTTTGGAATCTCTCAGGCTTTCTGTCCTTGGGTCAGTGTAACAGCATTTGTGCCCTGACCTGCAGTGACAGTCCTTCCCTGTAGCTCAGGGTTTAGGATGGGGAATTCTGGTGCTTTCTGGTGCTAGAAAAACATACACACACACATCCATACATTGTGCTTAGAACTCCATGATAGTGACACATTCCATCTTAGCACCTGGAAGTGTATGTGAGGACAGCTTGCTTTTTTATGCACATTGGTCTGTTAAGCTAGTCGAATTGTGTGCTACAGGAGGGGACTGAAGTTTAACCACTTGTCTTCTATTAAGAACTAGTGTTTGGCTGGGCCTGGTGGTGTATACCTTTAGTTACAACACTTGGGAGGCAGAGTCAGGCAGACCTCCTAAGTTCAGGGACAGGCAAGCCTGCTCTACAGAGTTCCAGGATACCCAGGGCTACACATACAGAAAATGTTAAAGACAAAAAGCCAGACAGTGGTGACACATGCCTTTTGTCTCAGGACTCGGGAGGCAGAGGCAGGTGGGTTTCTGAGTTCGAGGCCAGCCTGGTCTACAGAGTGTGTTCCTAGACAACCAGAGTTATACAGAGAAACCCTGTCTCAAAACAAACAAACAAACAAAATAAATAAAAACAAAAGCAAAAAAGACAAAAAAAAAAACCAACAAAAAAAAAACCAGTGCCGTGATAGACTGTTGTTTCTTAAACCACATGTACCCAGGAAATGCCCACTAAATTTTACCCTTGGCTTAAGGATTCCCCCTGTCTGCCCTTTCCTTAAAACCCACACCATGGTCCACATTCTTAAAAAAAAAAAGAAAGAAAGAAAGAAAAAAAAGAAACAATCCTTCATAACAACTAGTAACAATGTGTCTGTGGAGGCTTAGACACAGGCCTAATAAATCACTCGTTTATAGTAGTATATATGGTAAGGTGTGTGTGTGTTTGTGTTTGCATTTGAAGAGAACATACTGGAACAATTTGTAATTATTGTCTCATTTCATCAAGACATGTTTCAATACAAATATTCACATATTTTGAGAAAAGCACAAGAAGGATAACTAAACTTCTAAATAGCAGAAGAAAAATGAAGGATGGATTAAGTAAACCAGTTAATTTAGTACAAAGTGAAAGGAAGTGTGGGGAAAATAAAAATGCAACTTTAATACAAAAATTTTTGGAAAAATTACAAAAATGGTCAGTAAGCACAATGAGGGCAAACCGAACAAAATTTCCCATTATCTAATACTGTCAGGTTGGAGAGTTTAAAAATCTAACTTGACACTCTTTACAATAAAGTCAACTAGAGAACAATGACCTTGGAAATGTTTCTCTTCTACAGCAAGGATCTGAAACACAGCAGATTTTAGCACTTATAAAATCGAAGCCCATGTGCTTGTTTATTGTCCTCTGCCATTTTAAATGCTTAAGATATTTCTTAGCAAAAAAGAAATCAGAAAGAAAAATGTACTTGCAGCCACTCGAATTAAAAAAAAAGACTTTCTATCTTTGCAGTTGATAGAAGCATCAACATAACACCATCTTAACAACTAGAAACAGAGGAATGTTGATTCTTACCTTTTACACCAAATTAGAATTGCCCAAATTGTGTGGAGTATGGTGTATTCAAGAATGCTAACCACTATCATACTATCATTAATTACTTTTTTCTAGAATTGAGAATAGTCTTCTCTTCTCTTTATGTCAATCTAAGATCTGGACAAGAAATTGTATTTAAATCTACTTCATTTAACTTTTAAAGCAAGGGCATCATTGACACTGTTAATAGAGTAAAACCTCAAAATGTGAAATACTTACAATTGTCCAATACTCCATTGTTGAACAATGCTTCAGGGATGGTAGAAAAGTTTTCTTTTTAAATATCACCACTATGAAGTTGCTTAACTTAAAATCTCCATCACTGTTTACAAAGCACTACATGTGAACTTCGATGTGATTGTTACTATAAGGAAGGAATAGCCACTGCCATGTTCAACACCATTCTGTTACCACTGAATTTTCCATTTCTACAACTCTCATAGACATGTGCTTTGTTCACATCATGTTTAATGTCATCCATTTCTTTTGATAAGGATCTGAGTTCTAGTGATCTTCCAGAGGTAAGAAAATATGTAGTGAGAACATAGGATATATTCAGTAATTAATTGTACCTCCACCATGTTCAATGCATGGTTGATCATAAAAATGAGAACATCAGAAATGAAGTTTTCTTTCAGAAATTTTACATTTGATAAACACAAAAAATAACATTTGAATACTTTTTCTACAAAATATTTATATGATGATCATATGTAAATTACTTCACTTAAAAATCATTCAAGTATAAAATGTGAAACCATACATTATTTTCCTTGACAAAGAGTAATTCTGGTATAAAGCACTTCATAAAATATTTCTTTCTTCTAATGTTCACTTGAAATGGGATGACTCTGTGGATCTATGGTCTATAGAAAATGGAACGTGCTTTGAAACATTAGTGCATTATATCTTCCCATATACATTCATTAAAACATAAGTCAGAATAGTTTAAATTGCATTTCAAACATATTTCTTTCTATTATCACAGAAAAAGAACAGTAATACAAGCATAATTCCTTGGGATTCTTCATATGAAGACACTCTGAGAACCTCCTGGGTCTGTGGACACTTGACATTGCTAAAAGCCAAGATTCCTTGAGAATGTGGTCACCAGATACACTGTACACAGCACCAGAATCTCTGTCTTCTCTGACTTGGTGTTTTTCTCTAACTTTAACAACTGACTTGGCAGTAAGTTACGTAGCCCTTCATAGTTTCACACAAGAATATATAAACCTATATTCAGTATTACTTATGTGGAGGCCATTGACACAGGAAAGTATAGGAAAAGATAATAGTCTCCCCCTTCTTCATGCTACAGGATGTCATTTTAATTTCATATCACATTTATAAGACATCTTTTACATGTTCCTTAACACTACAGCAACATGAAAACCTGATCCTATATTAATTTTATGTACAATCATGGAGAACTTTGTCTGTTCAGGACCAACCACACTTCTCTTATTTATATAAGCCCTGGCCATGCTGAATGGTCTATGAATGTGAAGACTTGCGATTTGAACTGTTCCCGAGATTACATTTTCTGCTGGTCCACCTGCATCTGTTACTACTACTACTATTACTACTACTACTACTACTACTACTACTACCATTACTATTAATGGCTTAGAAAAGGCTAGTCACCATCTAAATTATTTCAAACCATGCCATTAACTATTCAAGATAAAGTGTTCTCATTGTAAACAACAACAACAACAAACTAGACCCATGGGAAATAGAATCATTTATTTAAGATAATATAGCCACCACCACCATAGGATTTGAGCCCAAGAGATCCTAAGACTAAATACATGATTATCTCACTATCCATGTTGCCACTTCGGTACCTTTAAATTTTGGGAATTTGGGCTGAAGGACTCAAAAGTCCAAGATCACCTCATAAGTTCTAGAGAAGCTGGTGTTAGGCAAGAAAATGGACTGACCACTAGCTAATCAGTGATGTTGATTTAACATGAGGACATTAGCAATATTAAAAACAAGCCATCTAATAATAGTCCATGTCTTTCAACACTCTGTTTAGACTATCAGGATCACATGCCCACTAGAAACTTTCTGTCATATTGCTTGCATAAGAGAACAATCATAGATTTACAGGAAAAGATGCCACTTCTATGTTTGGACATGATTTTCAAAACTAGGTAACCATGAAGGTTGGACATTTCACAATCTTCCATAAGGTCTGTGAACCTAAACCTAAAGTGCATGTTTAGAAAAGTTTACTGGAAGAGAAGATGGTTAAACCACAGCTTTTGAAAGTGCAGAATTAGCATGATGTAGAAAGTGTGAAGGCACAAAATATGTCACCCCTGAAATACCATCACTTCCTCTTTGACATATTTAGCTTAGTAAGCTAGAAGCTGACTAACTTAGCATATGGCAATAAGCTAAGTACTTGTATAAGTAATATACTTAGTTACTCGGAAGCTGTGTCTTAACATAGTTGGGATCTCCACGCTCAGTTCCTCAATATCTTTGTAGTGTTGATCACATCATTTTAGAAGTTTAAAACTAACTGAATTTTCATTTTAGAAAGAAGTCCTATCATGTCAATCTCACCTTAAAACCTTTAGTGGCTCCTACTTCCTGTAGCATCTTCACACTTTCCATATAGCCACCTTCACAAGTTGTCATTTATCATTTGATCCACTTCCTACCACATCTTATTTATTGCTTCAGATTTACAGAAACATCCTCTGTTCCTTAAACTACAGACATCTACAAGTTCTAGTTTTTTTCTTTGTTCTCCTACCACATACTTTTTTGAGGTTTAGCTTAAATGTCCTTGCCTGTGTGAGGCTCTCAGACCATGAGCTCTTGGCAGAAGGACTTTAATCTCTCCATTTGATTTGCCAGTTATAACATGGCCACTTACTGAAATACAATAACCTCTTTGTAAGATACCACACTATACCACAGTGATATGGTTCCAGTGAGGAATCTAGTTCGTCCACACAGATTTATACTGGACTTGAATGTACTCCATTCTTGAGTCATAGGAAATTTATTCATACACTAACACTAAACTGTATGATATTGTCCCTCTTCTCCAAGAATCTACTGCTTTATTCACCATTGCCAATTATAGAAAATGAAGATCAATGGAACCGATCCTCTCTTAGCATTTATGTGTCACCTTCCTCATTGGTTATCAGAAAGGGAGTGATTGGAGGCCTCTGTTAGGTTTACTTGTACACTAAAATGATGCATTCTAATCAAATGATAAAATAGTAACCACAACATTTAAATAGGCTATAGCTATAAAATAACTACAGATTATCCCATACCACATCCAAACTACAAGGCAAATCACAGTATAAGAGCATCATTTTTAACAAATCTTATTTTATCTCATAGCCATACTATACAGATCAATTTATACACAAGTTGTCTTTTGTATATGCCAGCAGAAATGCCTATGTTAGCTGAATGAAACGTAGAGATGTCAAGTGTGTTACTAAAGCTTGCAAATGAATTTGAATCTCAGAATAAGTTCTCAGCAATTTGTAGTCTTAAAAAGTGTTTTCCATGAAAGCTAGATACTACATAACTTACCAAAACAGGGAAGACATATGTGAGTGAAAAACCGAGAAGATCCCTCTAATGGACATGAGAAAGGGCCACAAATGCCCATGACTATAGATTCTCTTTCAAAAGTGAACAAAAAGAGAAAACAAGAAAAAGAGTGAATGTAGTTTTGACATTTCTAATTTCTCAATGGTTATAGGTATTTGTTTCACTAGGCAGTTAGGAAAAGGCAAGACCAAAATTTTCTCAGAAAAAAGAAATACAAACCACCACATACACATTAAAAATTAAATTAATCATAATTAAACTGAATGGTGAGGAAACATTTAAATACTTTAAAGAAATTGATTTTCTGTACAGGATTTCAAGTGACTATATTACTCTCTGAAAATAGTGAAGACGGTGACTTCAACAAGATTCTTGATAGAAGGTTATTAGCTTCCTATCTGTGTTTGTAAAATAATTGTGAAGAAATATTCCAAAGTAGAACAGAGTGAACAGAGTTCCAAAATGTTTTAAGATGAAAATTTCCCGTAGAAAAATTCATATTCATAGAAAAATATAACAGATGGAAGACTTATTATATTTTGAATAATATTCCATTTATTTTAAATAAAACAGACTGGGAAAGTGTGGAAAAGGAGTCATCAGGTATAGTTTTCTTTAAGTTAATATAAATGATCCTTAAGTGTGGCCTCTATAGGTCAATTATGGAACCACCACATGGTCCCAAAGGTAGCCAGGCAATTTAGAATGAAAACAGATATAAATGCATTGGGGTTTAGCCTAATGATGGCCATTTTGTGATCACTTGTACAGTCTTCTTTAGTTCTGCGACCCCTCAAAGAGCCCCAGGACAGTGCTCAAAAGCACACTCTTTTAACAAATGTTTTTCTTGAAAAAGAAATTACTAAGAGGAAATTTGTGAACTAATCTGTTTATTGTATTTTTTCCTTGTTCTGTATACTATCTCTTGATAGATTGAATGTTTCTTGAGTCAGGCTGAGAATAATATTTCAGTGAACCTATATTCAACCTTTATGCAAACACATGGTGTTAGTACTTTTAGTACAGCCAGAGGTCTGACACTTTAGGGTGAGTGCTATTCAAAATGTGCTCTCTTTTCTAGGTGTCAGCCAGTCCCCTTATGGGCTCAGGATCCCTAGACTCTCTAGTCCTATGGTTTAAATGACTTTAACCTCATTGGAAGTTGCTGTTTTCATACATCAGTTATACTGAATTGGATATCCTGGTGATTTTCTAAGGCAGATCTGAGAACCTGGACAAAAACACTTCCTCATCTTTGTCTTCATTTTCAAGTAAGACCCCCTGCATAGGACATGGCTGCATAAGGCTATAACAGAATCAACATCTTGACATATATTTGACTGTCTTCATTAGAATATTCTGGATCAGGTAGGCCTGGTGATTCTTCTGTATCACCACTTCTTACTTCTGCCTGCTAGTTATGTCAACAAAGTACTCATTTTAATAGTGATATCAGGACCCCCCCTTTTGTTTTTCTTCTGTTTCATTTATTTTTTTAAGAGGAGGCTGTTGGGAACATGTTTGTCTTTATAAAAATAAAATGTACTTCTTATTACAAGAACTTGACACTTCACTGACATCTGTGGCCCCTGCCACTCTATAACCTTCAGCTGCCATCCAAGAATATCCCTAACACTAGGTTTCTTCTTGATAACATATGCACTGCTGAGAATTCCTGGTTCTGTCTCCTTGTATTTCAGGAACTCCTATTTATCTTTATTAAACAAAGCTCAAGCACTGAAAAGTCAGCATGTTGAGTTTGCCTTGCCCAGCCAAACTACATACACCCTTCTCTCCATAGGTATCCAAAGTAAACTGTACATGTCACGGTTATGGAGCACTTGCAGCAATTTTATAGCTGTTTTTGAATCAAATATCTCTTTAGTTTCAAAGATGTCAAAGTCCATCTTCTTTGGTCTAGGCATCTAGGATACAGATATTCTATTACTACTTAAGTGAGTAAGCAAAGAAGCATACAAATAAATATCTTCTAAGAAACTGTAGTGACAATTTTGAGATTTTGATTTCTTGAAAAAACCACATAAATAGTATAAAATATGTTTTCATTTTAATCTCAAGTGTGGGATATGGAGCTGCATTGACTATGATTTGCCACATCCTCTGGTAGGGCATGATTTTGCCAGCTGCTGATAGTTTCTGTAATTATGTGACACTCGAAATTCTGGGGAATTTTCAGAGGGTATATAAATGATAGGGTTCCAAATGGTGAGGTGGGTTGTTCTTTGGCTGTTATTTTCTGTGGTTTAAGTAGTAGTGATGAAAGACAAGAAGAAGAGGAGGAGGAGGAGGAAGAAGAAGAAGATGATGATGAAGAAGAAGGAGGAGAAGGAGGAAGAGGAGGAGGAGGAGAAGGAGAAGAAGATGAAGAAGGAGGAAGAGGAAGAAGAGGAGGAAGAGGAGGAGGAGGAGAAGAACAACAACAACAACAAGAAAAAGAAGAAGAACAAGAACTAGAAGAACAAGAAGAATGTGGCACTGATGAAGGAAAAATTGGATATCCTGACAGTGAAGATCAAACTTGCCCCAAGGAACTCAACACCTCTAATCAGCAGGAAATAGTTAAGCGAATAATGTACTCCCCATTCTGACCCCTGACTTTATTCAGGCAGATCTTTCCTTTCCTTTCCCCTTCTATCTTTTTTTCTCTCCTATCTAGTGTTAGGGGATTGAAATGGTAGAGAAAGGATGGAAAAGTATGGAAGAAAAAAGAACCCACAAAGTAACCAAAGGTAGCTACAAGAAACAGACTCTCATGCTTGATAATAACAATAACAATAATAATAATAATAATAATAATAATAATAATCACAATCAGGATGCTTACATTTCATGTTTGTAGAAATATCTTTCTTAGGTCCCACATTTCAAGATCCAGGCAATGTCTCTCTTTTTTTTCTTTCATTTCTCTAGAATCAAACCCCACAAATTCTGACTTCATAAAAAGTGATAAAACTTGATGAATTTTGGAGTAGAAGGTGGTTTATTTTTTTCTGACTAACAAACAAACAATGTGAATTATAGCAGTTCTGGCCACAGGCTTTGTCCACTGACACCAGAACTTTCTAGGAAATGAAATCTCAAATAATCAGTGTCACATCCAGTAAAGAATGTGCACATGTGTGTGTGCGCACATGCCACACACAGGATTTAATAGCACCCTACAACAAATAGCCTATTGCTGACAGTTACTTAGGAATGACTGCTTATACTTATAAAATGCAAATGTATTATTAGATTAATTGAATATAATTTAAGCTAATAGCTTGAGCAAAAGAATGAATCTGTAAGAGTTGTAAAGTAGGAAGACAAAGGACAGGACAGTAGAAGGCTAAATCTTAGACAAAGATTCTCAAATATCAGAGAGCCCCATTGGACCAACACTTCAAATTAACAAGCCATCGAGGGACTCTGATGTTCAAGCTGCCTGACATCTCACCCAAGAGACAGCATTCAAGAGGAGTGTAATTTTTCTTGGGAAAAGATTTCCACAGAGCTTTCATGATTCACCAATTAAAAAGTTTAGGCTAACTTGGCAGTAGTGGCACATGCCTTTAATCCCAGCACTTGGGAGGCAGAGGTAAGTGGATTTCTGAGTTCAAGGCCAGTCTGGTCTACAGAGTGAGTTTCAGGACAGCCAGGGATACACAGAGAAACCCTGTCTCGAAAAACCGAAAAACAAAGCAAAACAAAAAAAGTTTAGGCTCAATATAATTAAGTAACATAATTATGAACCCTCCTTTTGTTTTTCTTCTTTTGTCTCAGGATTTTGCTGCTGCTTTCTTTTTAATGGTGCTGAAGAACCAACTCGGGATTTAACAGCTACTAAGCACATGTTCTAATACTGAACTCTTCTTTTTCTCCAAGCTACTCTAGAACTACACACTGGATCCAGACCTTTATGTTAAAATACATAGATAATCTAACAGAAATTCAAATTCAATTTTAAAATTTTATGATGGTTGTTCATTCAACAGGATGTCTGCACAGGAAGTAATCACAAGATATCTAAGACTCAATAAGTTTTATATAAATATAGAAAGTGTGAAGGATTCCTTAGGCTTCCATCATACAAGAGGATGGGGGCTTAAATGGCAAAGAGAAAGGATATGTTAGTGACTCTTTAGCCACTGGCTCTAGAATTGCACTATTATAACTAAAATACTAAGAAGGCAGAACAGTCACAAATTGGCCTACAGTTTAAAAAACATTATCTTCTCTTGTACCATATTTGTTTTTCAGAGTCATGCTTATTAAGTTATAAAATAAAATATTTATTAAGAACTTGGGTTGCGTCAGGAGCTGTTTTAAATAGATTAGGCTATTGCTTCACTTGATTTTCTAAACAGGCACAAGAGATAGGAAAACCTTATTACCTAGATAGGAAAACTGAGAAACAAAGAATCAAAGCAAATTACCAAAGTTTAAGTTTAAGTTACTAGGAAGTTGTTGATCTGAGGTATGAATAAAACAGGTGGTCTAGCTCCAGTGTCCCGAGGGCTTCTTGTTTCTCTGTTTCGTGTTGTTTTTGTTTGTTTTTCAAGACAGTTTTTTTTTTCCTGTGTACCCTGGCTGTCCTGGGTATACTTCCTGTATATAGCAGGTGTTAGTTAGTATTTTACTAGTAACATACACCATGGCCAAGGAAACTCTTGTAAGGATACTATTTACTTGGGGCTGGCTTACAGGTTGAGAGTTTCAGTCTGTTATCATCATGGCAGAAGCATGGAAGTTTCCAGGCAACCATGGTGCAGGAGGAGCTGAGAGTTCTACATCTTGCTCTGAAGGCTGCTATGAGAAAACTGGCTTCCAGGCAGCTATGACATGGGTATTAAAGCCGACTCCCACAGTGACACACATACTCTAACAATGCCACACCTTCTAAGGATGCCATGCCGCAGGCCCAGCATATACAAACCATCACAGCAGGCTAGTCTCTAGTTTAGAGTTCTGCCTACCTTTGCCCTCCACCTGCTGGGATTAAAGGTGTGTGCCTCCATGTCCAGCTTAGTGTCCTGTGTTACTGACACTGCATCACTGCTGCTGCGCAACACACACTTGAAAGGAAATGCTAATTTTTATTTTGCAGTTTAAGTTGTATTTTTATATGAATTCTCACAAATCTTTCAGAGATTAAAGCTGTGATTTAAAACATGGAACAAAACCAAAAACAAACAAAATACTCAAATAATAACAACAACTTCTGAGTTCAGTATTTTCAGAGATAGGATACTGTATTCACTTCACCTGATATTTGACATTTATCTTTGAAATTGAATTGAACTCAGTTAACAGTAATTTAGGGTCATATGTTGAGGACCAGAGCACAGAGATTCAATATGTAGAGATGACCTGATTTTTGTTTCAACCTATAACAAAGAAAATATTCTGGAAGATTACCATTGAATACAAATACAATGAGAAGCATAAAGTTCAGAATGTTCAGATGACCCAAGACCAGGTAAGTAGTCAGAGTGACCTAAAACCAAATTCAGGAGAACTAGTTGCTGTTTCCATTCCACCACTTCATATCTAACAAATTGGCAAAACATATTGAAATAAAATTAATTTCCAGAATAAACATCTGTGCTCCATAAGGACAAATTTTTATTTTTTTTCATGTTTTCCCAAATAACTCATTTAATTTTGGAATGATTGAAAGAGAAATGGAAAGATCAAAAGGAGACAGAAAGGAGGGAGGATTCCACAAAAATCTAGACCTCTGAATATGTGCATTTGGGTTTTAGTTGTTGAACAATTTCTCTCTTTAACCTTACTCAGTTGTAAAAGTAGGCATGAGACTATTTCTCTGCCCATAGCAGTGCCTCTGGGCAAATGTGGAGGTCTCTAGCTTTGTGCCAAGGCTCTTAGAACAGAGAGCATGCTCTAAACCAAGCTTCTACAGAAGGCTTTATTGAAAGCCTACCATCTGCTCAACGCATCTTTTCTATCATGTATGGTAACAATGCTGGAATGTTAAGAATGTGCAACTAGAGATCTCTAATTGCTTTGTTTAATTATTTTTTCATAAGAGATTGTGTCACATATCTAGAGATATTTTATTGGTTTATTTATTTGTCTATCAAATCAGGGCAAATGTTCTTCCTATCCATCCAAGGACATTTGACAATATCTAGAGACATTTCCACTGTTAAATTGTTTTTTGGTGGTGGTGGTAAATGATAGTGGTAATTAGTGGGTAGAGTTTGAAGATATTATAAAATCTCACACTGTAATCTAAAAATATCAATAGTGCAAGGTTGAGAAATACCTACATAAAAATATTACATAAGCAGTTTTCTTATTTCTACATTTTAAAATACAAGTAAAACACAATTTATAAAAATATAAATAAAAATGCCCCACCAAATATTTTCTGAAAACAATACCATGTTAGCAATCTACTGTTATAATGATCAACAGTATTTTCTTTTTGAGATGGAGTCTCATGTAGCCCTTGGCTATCTTTGGACTCATTATGAAACAGATTACTAAAATGACGGGCATGTACCTCCATACCCATTTTTATGAGTTTTGGGGGGATTGAACCCATGGCTTCATGCATCTTAGGCTGCATTCTACCATCAGAGCTGTATCTAAGATGAATAACTGACCTATGAAGAAGACAAAAGACCCTGTGAGAGTGGCAGGGAACCATGAGTTTGGCGACATATATACTTAAACAATGAATGTTTTGACCTCTATGTTACCTGAAACACAATTTGTTTTACAGCTACTATCCAGGACATTCTGCAGATGAAGCACTTCAAAACCACCATTGTATGATTCAGACAATGAACTCTTGATTCAGACTATTCTTTTGTTTCTAACTGCACTCCATACCCACTCCTTTTAACCAGCACATCAAAAGAAAATGTACATTTATTTGCAAATATAGTCATCAAAAGGAGCTGCTATTAGCCGTGTCTTCTAATGCCTGCTCCTCTTAGCCTTATCTAGGTCAAGTTTCTCCTACCATGACTACAGGATCATTTTTTTTCCATTAAAGCATTTTCTGATTTCTGTGGAAAGATGATTGCCTTTTCCCACTATTCTCACAACCTTATCCTATGTTAAGAGAAGATAAGGCAGTCAGAAGCAGCTGGTCATTATCTGCATTTGGCCCTGCATGGTCTGGCATCATCTCCAACTGATATGATTACATGAGTTCTGGTTTTATTTGCTTGTATATTTTCCCCAATGGATGACAATAATATTTGCTTTAAATATCTTGAGTATACTTGAATAAAAATTTCTTCAAGGGATAAGTTATTTCCTATCCTTTAGAGATAAGAATAGTTCTATTCTTGGAGTAAACTGAGAAAAAATATAACCACAGGAGGATTTTTGATAATACCACAAAAATGAATCCATTATGGAGTTTCTATATAGAGTTAACATATCACTACTGAGACCACCACATGTTAGTTGAACACTTACCAAGATCTTTAACAAGTGAGAGTGCTTCCCATGATATGAAGGCTCCACCACCATCATCCAGGGCACCCTGCCCAACATCCCAGCTGTCCAAATGTCCACTGACCAGGACAACCTAGAATAAATAATAATAATAATAATAAAACAATAAGAGAAATATGACAGCAAAGAAGACACACTAAGGTTATTTCAAACACTGAGATCAAAATTCTTAAATTTGTCTTAGAATATGTCTGAGACACATATTGTTTCTAGTGGGAAGCTAGGTACTACAGTATCAGTACAATTCTATGTTCATCTTCAGAATGATAAAAGCCCTCCCTTTGTGCCTTCTATTAATAATATTGTAGATGCCTCTTTTATTTCCTCAGAGAAAGGGATAAGATGAGAGCTGTGCCCAAACATTATAAACATACTTGAACTGAGCCTAGAGCATTTCTATTTAACTGTTCGTAGGCTGAGTTCTGGAAGCTTCTAGCTTCGAGACAATCTAATCTTCTGCAAGAACAGATCTTGAAGGCTTCAGCTTCTAGCCTCTGTCTTTTAACCTAGGCCTAGAGTAATTCAGCCTCCTCTGAGTCTTACTGGTGAATATTCTCACTTTCTAGCTCTTTCTGAACTCTGGCTAGCTGACTCAAATCAGCTGTTCTGGCTCAAACTCCTCTCTAAGATGACTAATTCAATTCAGTTTTCCTAGATTCTGACTGAATTGTTCTGCTTAGAAAAATTACCTCTGAAGTCCACAAACTGAATGGAACTGCATGAACTTAACTGAACTCAACTGCATTCAGTTGAACTGCCTTGATCTCAATTGTCTCTTCTCTCTCTGCACTGCTTTTAAGTAGCCTCTCTTTCTATCTGTTCTCATGAGAGTAGGGCATACATACTCTATCAAGTTTTTCTATGATTCATCACTTTGTCTGCCCTTCAATTAGATGTCATTGTTTGAGATTAAAGGTGTGTACTAAAGGCATGTCTGTATTCCAGCCGGAAAGATAAAGTTGTCTACTGAGGGAGCGTCTTTATTCCAGCTGGATCACACAGACCCAGGTCTTTGGATTTAACACTAGCAAGAGTAGCTATATTTCTGGATTAAAATTCCTCTCTATCTTCTCCTTTCTGTTTAAGCTAAAAATTGTACACAGTTTAACTACTACAAAATAACATAATCTTGACTACTAAGGGCATTGGTTTATTGTTAACTGATTTTCCATCACTTTATGGTTTAAAGTAAAAATTACATAAAAAGGAACTAAAAACTTCAACCATATTCTCAACTGGTTATTGATTTTAGAGCATACTTAATAAACATATCAAATTTAATCTAAATGAACATGAGAAAAATAATTTTTACATTATGAATTACTTTGATATTTATATTCCCCTTTAAGAGAATGGAAAGGTATTTTACCAAGAGAAAAATCCATGTCTATACACAATAAAGGACATACACACCAGAGTCCTTGCTATACAACTACCCCGGAAAAACCTAGATCAAATTGAACAAAACATTTAAGAGAGATCTCTTCTTAGGGCAAAAAGAGAAACATAGAGATTATATTATAAAGCTTAAATCCCTGTAAATTTAAATAGTATTTAAAGGAAACATAAAAGTGATTTCACTAGAACTGAAGTAATCTTTTTCTTTCATTGGTAGGAATGAAATCCAAGGCTTCATGAGTGATAGAAAAGTGCTATACTGCCAAGTCATACACATAGGTGTTAGTGAGTTAAAATATATGTGCACATCTCTAACAAGCTGAAAACCAAGACAAGTGGTACAATGTCAATAAAGATTTGATATAAAAATATTCTTGTCCCTATGTATCACATAATATGCAAAGATAGATCAGAGAGATTATAGAGTTAGATAATGACTTTAGGAAAAACAACTCCATCAACTTAGAGTAGGCAAGTTTCCTAATAGATCCAAAAAATGATAAACCATAAAGAAAAGTAGCAACTTAGACTTTGCAAAAGGTCAAAAGTATCTCCTCAATCATGGACCCCTTTAAAAGAGTGGAAAGTTATTTTACCAGGACAAAAATCCATGTCTAAACATAATAAAGGACATACACACCAGAATGCTATAAAAGTACCCTGAAAAACCATCTTACCTAAGGACTGTGAACATACACACAGACTATGACTCAGAAATCTTAATCCTAGTTGTACAGTGTACTCAGAAGTGTGTGTGTGTGTCTGTGTGTCTGTGTACTTTAACCAAGACACTTTTCATAAGTGAAAATATGAATAGCCCTATCCTCATCTGAAAAGGAATATATTCAAGTGTCTGTTAAAAGTTGAATGAACAAATTGTTCTCATGAGTGGAACACCACACAATATGAAGAACAAGCAAATGCAATGCATAATAAACAGCATAAAGAATAAAAGAAGCCAGACACCAAATCATGCTCTGTGTATAGCTCCAGCTACATAAAGCATAAAACCAAACAAATCATGGAAGTAGTCTCCTGTGTAAAGGAGTATGAGAAAATGGAAGGAGGTACAATGTGAGCTTTTGTAGAGCTATCATGCTGCTTCTGATGTGGGCGCTGGTTATGTAGGTGTGTTCAATTTATACAGTTAGCTCATATGAACTCTTCCTGACAACATTAAACTCAATAACATTTTTGGAAATTAATGTACAGTAAGCTGTCAGAGAATCCAAGCTGAACCAATATTCTTCATGGCTAACATGAAAATTCACCATTACTTTAGGGAGAGAGTTTGTGGCTTATAATATCACTGTGACCTCTGTACCACATATTCACTGAGCAGCTGAAAGACCTCCTGATATCTTACAGGGAACCCAGCCTAGTATGACTTCATTGTAGTCATGAACAAATATAATGACCCATAAATAATAAATGGCCATATAATTAACCCAGATGAATCATTTCTAAGGGGAATTTAAAACAAAACAAAAATAAAAAGAGCATGTTGCCATAGCAGAGTCTTTTGACATAGAAAGTGCTGTCATCCAGAGAAGTCAGGGTAAGATCTGTCAACATCCTCACAGCCGAGGACCATTGTCCTATCAAAGCTGCAGCAAACTAAAATGTAAGAATGTGTTTCAATTCAGGAGTACCCACATCAAGGCAGCCATCATTTTATATTTCCGACTTCTACAATCACTAAGATCATTTTATATTTCTTTATGCCTCTTACAAGTTTTCACTTCCCAGATATCAATTTCTACTTACATTAGCAGCTATAACACCAAAGAAATTTTGGAGTAGTAAAAAAATCTAAATTATGAAACATATGATCTGGACTTTAGCATAGTGCTATAGTAGGAAAAAAACATATCATTTAAATTGTGAGAGTTTAAAACATTTTTCAAATCATAAAATATTGGGGTCCACAATCTGATGATTATAAATTCAGTTTTTATTTTAATAAGGTAACAACAAAAATACCTCTAATTTAGTAGCACTTTAAAAGAAAATTTTAAACGTTCTCACTTTTAATGTTTCTACATATGTGTGTAGGAAACAGCAGTGAAAATTTAATTCTAAATAGTATCAGATCAGTCTCTACTGAAGCCTAGAAGACCATCCAGAAAAATATACAAATCACAGGGCAGCTCAGATCCTGCCCTAGGTCAGGGTCAGGCAATAATAAACATTCATTTTAATAAAGTTGGATCTGATTTAAGCAAGCAAAACAGAAACAAATGACCCAGAGTAGCAGTAAGCTCAATGGTTCACAAAATGTAGCACCTGGTAAAAGGGAAATATCATCCCCACATCCTAATTCCCTAGAGCATAAACAGCACCTACAGCCAAGAAAGCAAGATTAGGGTATCCTCTCCCCTTGTGTGCTGCCACCGGAGTCAGGCACTTTCCATTACCTTTTCTTCTAAATGTATTAAATAGTAAGAGAACTGAAAAAGCAACAAAAACAGCAATAGCAGTCTTAACAAGACAGTAGGAAGGAGAATGCAGAGCCTAGTGCTCTGAAATGTGTATTCTCTGTGAAGCATACATTAGCATACCTCTAATAGGTACCAGAGGAATAAGGGAAAGTGCTCAGCAGAAGGAAACTGATTGCAAGGCAGTCTAAGGAATGAGGGCTCGTACAGTGTAACCCCTGCCAGGCCAGTGGAGAAGGATAGAATTAAGGTAAGCAGAACACATAAATGTGCCCCTCTCTATTGGGATATCCTTAGACTCTAGATCCAAGTGGATTTGCCTGATCAAAAGACAAATAAGGGCTTCTGCCTGGTTCCCTCTACTGGGCCAGACTCTTAGCTGGTCTGCTCCATTGAAGACACCATATCCTGACCCATCCTAGAGGACCCATTGCACTCAGTGCAGTTGGTAAGACTTCACCCCCACCCCGCCCCAGAGTCCCAGAACTGCGGCTCAGAGCCCAGGGGACTTGGGACCCATCATCCACGAAAGCCCCCACCCTCCTGAATACCATTCCCTTTCCATCCCTTCTGCCTCTTCCACCTGGTTCTTTCTGCTGGGGCAGACTCCTAGCTGGTCTGCTCCTGTGAAGACACCATGTCCTGACCCACCCTAGAGGACCCACTGCACTCAGAGCAGTTAGACAACAGCTTGACAGCTTCACTGAAGACCCAACAGTCTGAAGGCCTCTCAGGAGATCTACTGCAGCCAGGGCAACAGATCAGCAGCTTCTCTGCTCATGTGAAGAGCCCCCAGTTGGAAGGTCAAACAAGTGGTCTGCTACAGCCAAGGCTGCAGGCCAACCAGGAGGCCTGAAGTAACCCAGGGACAAAAAAGGCAGACTCCAGGCAGTCACCCAGACCAACAAACACCAGGGATATCCAGATGGTGAAAGGCAAGCACAAGACCATAAGCAACAGAAGCCAATATATGCGGGCATCATCAGAACCCAGTCCTCCCATCACAGCAAGCCCTGAATACAACAACACAACTGAAAATCAGCAAGCTGACCTAAAAATCCTATTTCATGGAGATAATAGAGTCCTTTAAGAAGGATAACTCACTGAAAGAAATACAGGAAAACATGGATAATCAGGGGAAGGAATTGAAGAAAGCAATCCAAGACCTAAAAGTGGAAGTAGAAACAATAAAAAAAAAATGTAGACAAACCTGTAAATGGAAAACCCAAGAAAAAGATTAAGAATTACAGATGTAAGCATCACTAACATGTTACAAGAGATAGAAGAGAGAACCTCAGGTGTAGAAGATATCATAGAAAAGATTGACACAATTGTCAAAGAAAACTCAAAACATAAAACACTCCTAACCCAAAGCATCGAGGAAATTCAGGACACAATGAAAAGATCAAATCTAAGAATAATTAGAATAGAGGAGAACAAAGATTTCCAGCTCGAAGGACCTGAAAATGTCTTTAACAAAGTCATAGAGCTGGGCATGTTGGCACATGCCTTTAATCCCAGCATTCGGGGGCAGAGGCAGGAGGATTGCTGAGTTCGAGGCCAGCCTGGTCTACAAAGTGAGTTCCAGGACAGCCAGAGCTACACAGAGAAACCCTGTCTCGAAAAACAACAACAACAACAACAAACAAAACAAAACAAAACAAACAAACAAAACAAAGTCATAGAAGAAAGCTTCCCCAAAGAAAGAGATGGCCATAAAGGTACAAGAAGCCTAAGCCTATAGAACACCAAATAAATAGGACAAGAAAAGAAAATCTTCTTGTCATATAATAATCAAAACACGAAATGCACAGAGCAAAGAAATAATATTAGAAGCTGCAAGGAAAAAAGCTCAAGTAACATATAAAGGTAGACCTATCAGAATTACACCAGACTTCTCAACAGAGACTATGAAAGAAAAAAAAAAAAAAAAAAAAAAAAAAAAAAAAAAAAAAAAAAAAAAAAAAAAAAAAAAAAAAAAAAAAGAAAAGAAAGCAAGAAGAGCCTGGTCAGACGTCATGCAGACTCTAAGAGAATGCAAATGCTAGCCCAGGCTGCTATACCCAGCAAAACTCTCAAACAATATAGATGGAGAAACCAAAATATTCCAGGACAAAACCAAATTCAAACTGTATCTATCTACCAATCTAGCCCTACAGAGGCTCCTAGAAGAAAACTTCCAACACAAGGTAGATAGATACATGCACCAAAGAAAGGACAAGGCACTAATCATCTTGAAACAAAGCCAAAAGGAGAAAACCACAAAGTTATAAAGCCACCTACAAAAACATACATATCAGGAACCAACAGTCTTTAATATCTCTCACTATTAATGGACTCAACTCACCTATAAAAAGACATATGCTAACAGACTAGATACACAAACAAAATCCAAGATTTTGCTGCATACAAGAAACATACATCAACTACAAAGAGACACTATCTCAGAGTAAAAGGATGGAAAAAGATCTTCCAAGCATATGGTCCCAGGAAACAAGCAGGAATTGCCATTCTAATATCCAATAAAATAGACTTTCAACTAAAAGTTGTCAAGCATGATGAAGAAGGACTCTTCATATTCATCAAAGAGGAAATCCACCAAGAGAAAGTCTCAATTCTGAACATCTATGCCCCAAATGCAAGAGCACCCACATTTATAAAAGAATATTTATTAAAACTCAAAATAAACATTGCAACCCACACAATAATAGTGGGAGACTTCAAAACCCCACTCTCACCAATGGACAGGTTATTGAAACAGAAACTAAACAGAGACAGTGAAACTAAGAGAGGTTATGAACCAAATGTATTTAACAGATATCTATAGAATATTTCACCCTAAAACAAAAGAATACTCCTTCTTCTCAGCACTTCATGGAACCTTCTCCAAAATCGACCATATAATTGGTCACAAAACAACCCTCCACTGATACAAGAAGACTGAAATAATACCATGCATCTGATCAGACCACCATGGCCTAAGGCTGGTCTTCAATAACAGCAAAAACTACAGAAAGCCCACAGACACATGGAACTGAACAACTATTTACTCAATGATAACTTGGTCAAGGAAGAAATAAAAAAGAAATTAAAGACTTCCTGGAATTTAATGAAAATGTTGACACATCCCAAACTTATGGGACACAATGAAAGCAGTGCTGAGAGAAAAGTTTATAGCACTAAGGGCCATGGTAAAGAAACTTCAGAGAGCATACACTAGCAGCTTGACAGCACACCTGAGAGCTCTAGAATAAAAAGAAGCAAATTTACCCAAGTAGAGTAGAAGGCAGGAAGTTGTCAAATTCAGAGCGAAAATCAACCAAATAGAAACAAAGAAAACCATACAAAGAATCAACAAAACCAGAAGCTGGTTCTTTTAGAGAATCAAAAATATAGATAAACCCCTAGGCAAACTAACTAAAGGGCTAAGAGGCAGTATCCAAATTAACAACATCAGAAATGAAAAAGGAGACATAACAACAGAAACGGAGGAAATTAAAAAAAAAAATCATCAGATCCTTCTATAAAAGCCTGTATTCAACAAACCTTGAAAAATCTATATGAAATGAATGGTTTTCTAGACAGATACCACATACCAAAGTTAGATCAAGAGCAGGTAAACTATCCAAATATGCCCATATTGCACAAGGAAATAGTCATTAAAAACTTCCTAACCAAAAAAAAAGCCCAGGGCCAGATGGATTTAGTGCAGAATTCTATCAGACCTTCAAAAAAGACCTGATACCAATTTTCCTCAAACTATCCCATAAAATAGAAAGAAAAGGAACACTAACTTGTTTATGAAGCCACAATTACTCTGATACCTAAACCACACAAGAACCCAACCAAGAAAGAGAACTTCAGACTAACCTCACTTATGAATATCAATGAAAAATACTCAATAACATTCTTGCAAACCGAATCCAAGAATACATCAAAACCATCATTCACCACAATCAAGTAGGCTTCATCCCAGGGATGCAAGGTTGGTTTAATACACAAAAATCCATTAATGTAATCTACTATATAAACATACTCAACAACAACAACAACAAAAATCACATGATCATCTCCTTAGATGTAGTAAAAGCATTTGACAAAACACAAATCCCTGAAACCATTAATATTTTAGTCACCCTTCTATTGACATGAAGAGTCACCGTGACTACAGTAACTCTTATAAAGAAAAACATTTAATTGGAGCTGGTTTACTGTTTCAAAGCTTCACTCCATTATCAGCATGTTTGGAAGCATGATGACACACAGGCAGACTTGGTCCTGGAGAAGTAGCTAAGAGTTCAACATTTGGATCTTCAAGCAGTGAGAAGGGAGAGCCAGGCTTGGGCTTCTGAAACCTTAAAATGTATCCCTAGTGACACACTTCCTCTGAAAAGGCCTTACCTCTTATTCCTATCAGATAGTACCACTCCTTAAGTATTTAAATATATAAACCTATGTGGGACATTCTTACTCAAACCACTAAAACTAGGTCCCCATTTTCTAGATCTTTCACAGACACACAGACCCCAAGAAAGACTAGGGATGGGGTAGGGGTAACCTAAAAAATGCCTCAGTGGCGCCGGGATCTGCATGCTGCTGTAAGGCAGGCCACAAACACTTCCAAGAATCTTTGTGTGAAGTAGAAAATGGTCCTGCACATCACTTCCTGCACAGGTCAGGGTTGATGGACAGAGTCATTGATACTGTACTTTTTTCCCTGCAATGACATGAGAGATGACACCCATAGCAAAGTCCTCACATCCAGGGTACCAAAGGACAGGTTGCAGAGATCTAGTTTTGTGGTGTAGGAAGACAGAATATGGGTGGTTCAGGAAAGAAGTACTAAGAAATCTCACTCTTGAGATCAGATACCAGGGCCTGGCTAGGACTGAGGGAAGAAAAGAACAAGAAACTATACCTGAATCCTGAGCTGGAGTCACTGGCAGACTGAACAGCATGCAGCTGGGGAAAGGTGTAAGCAGACAGGCACATGGTAAGGTGCAGACACACAAAACTTTTCAGAGCCAAGGGTGAGACTAGGACACTGGTCTGGCAACCTAGACCCAAAAACTAAAACAGAGGAGCGTTGGCTTGCAAAGAATGTGAACACCAAGGTTAAGAACAGAATTTATATTCAAACCTAGCTGTGTGCTGAGCAGACACATCCAGCTCTCTTCCTACTAATGGCTACAGAGAAGGTGCATTGACAATTTTAGTGGCAGACTCTCCTGGTATCCTACACATGATATCTAGTATCTGGTAGAAATTGTGGACTACAAAGTAGGCAAAAAAAATATGACCTGTTTTTACAGAATATAAGATTCAGCTGGGCCAGACACAGATATTATTGAGACATTGGACAAGGACTGCTTTAAAAATAAACTGTAGATCTAATGAAAAGATGGGGAATTTCATTAGAAATGTTCAGACTATAAGACTGAACTATACATGCTAAAAATAGAGCTTAGTTATAGATGACATAATATTTAGATTTGCATGTTAAAAATGTGAACTTTCATTAGCTTTATAGCTTTAGCAGAGTGCAGGAGATATTTTTAAATAAGGTACAATATGGTTAGACTTCAATGTCAAGTAACGAATTTGGAATGACTTTGTGGGAATTTTCAGAGATGTTTAACTGGGGAGGGAAGCCCCACCCCGAATGTAGATGGCATCTCAGATGTTATATAACCAGAAGAAGGAAAATAGCAGAAAAGCTCTGCCTTTCTCTACTTCCTGGTCAGTACTATTGATTAATCTGCCCTTGCCATCCACACCAGGATGAACTCAACCCCTCTAAACTGTGAAACAAATAAAACCCACCTCTTTTAACCTGGTTCTTATCAGGTATGTGGTCATGGAAAAAATGGAATTGGTAGAGAAAGTTGGTACCAGAGTTGGGGCTATTGCTATGCCAACTTGACCAAGTTGATTACAAACATTTGGAACTGGTTTATGGGGAAATGTAAGAGAAGTTCAGATCTGTTGCATACACAATATCTAGAATATTACTGATAAATTTTAATGACTCATTCTGGTGGGAATGTGGAGCACTAGAATGAAAAAATACATGTAATGAAAAGCTATATCTCAGGAGGATCCATCCATGTGGAATAAACATTTTATCAAGAATGATGGAGAGGCTATTCATGTTACTCTCTGACAAAGAACCTGACTTTTTTCTGCCATTTCCTGAGACCCTGAGTGAGATTTACATGAAAAAAAATACATACTAAGTTATTTGGTGGGAAAAATTCATGACAGCATGTATCCAGGCTGTGCTGTGCTACTGTTCACTGCTCCTAGTATGATCCATGGCTAGAGAATATATGAAGAAAAGAGAAATATACTGTTTGGTAAGAAAAGAGTAAGATGACCTTAAAGTTGCAGACAATCACAGAAAATAGCTGTCACTGTAACTACCCGTGATAGGCTGTTCCTATGACAGCAATTATCCTTCATTTCACAAACATATTGCCCAAACAGAATTTAGAAGCAGATCAGGTCTGTTTGCTTTTGGCTTTTGTGGTTTATTTGCAGATTCATCTTCATGCCCCTAGGTTTAGACCTGTATTTTACAGCATTTCAGGAGTCTCAGGTTTACAAAAGTTGATGGGTGACATATTTCTGGTCTCAGGAAATCTTAAATGTATAGCAACAAAAATAATTGTTTGAAAAATATGATCTATAAAAATGAGGAAGAGAACCCATACCCAAGTGCTGCTGCTGTCATGCTACTCTGGCTGCTTCACAATAGATGGCATGGAATCCACTTTTAATTTTTGTTTTCTTTAATACAGAACCTTTTACTGGTCAGCAAAACTGAATCTGCCACATTGTGCCTCTACATGTAAGTTTAATAAGGGCTCTCAGCATTGATTGACATGGCAAGTTAGCAGTCTCTAAAAGAGTGTTTCCTTACTCACAGAGTAAGGGTCACAATAGAAACCTATCTGTGAAGCCTTTTGTGAGAGTTAAATATGATGATGATTATCCCTATCAGTGTGCCCGGCACAAATATGAACTCCTTAAATATTTGCCCTTATTGATTTTTCTCTAGTTATATCAATATGGCATTGGAAATTGTATGCAGTTCTCTCTTGGAAAGATTTCTTTGGGCTTCTGTAGAATAAGCATAGATTTCTACAGATTGCTTCACCAGGAAGTAGTTCTCTGTAGCATTCTGTGTGCTGCCACTCTGAAGGAGAGAGACTATCAATCACAAGCACATGTTATTTAGAAATGTGACAAATATTTTTAAAATGTTTGCTGAGACCAATTTAAAACAGCATGAACTGATTCCATTTCAGAATGGAAACAGTATCTTAAGAGATCTGGGTTGTAGTAGTCTTATTCGTATTGTACTGTAAAGGGTGAAAAGTTATAGCTCAAGCAGTCACAAACACTTAGCCATATCTCAGGAATCCTGGAGTTACTAAGTAACTGGGAAACACTAGGTTCAAATCAAAGTCTCCACCATGTACCTGGGATTAGTTTCTTCTGGTTTTGATGGCACCTATTTCAAGTAGATTGCAATACTAGAGCTGATGGTACCCATCATGGCACACAACTGTCTCTCTAGCTGGGTTTGACTATAGGAAGAAAGCATCAATAGTCTGACACAGTTGATGGAGAAATGAGACACATGAACTGACAAAAAGGTATTTTCTGATACCACATTTGAGCACCTTGTGGATGGAGACATCACGAGGAGTAGAGAGTGGAAGAGATAGGGGAATGTTAATTTTTATTTTCATTGCAGACATTTGTGGTGCAGTACTGTTTAAAGATCAGGAAGAAGATATAGTGGCCATTTTATGTTTTAATCTAAGACCTAATCATTTATGACTTAAGAGTCTTAAATGTTCCTTCAGCAAACTGAAATAAGGTAGGACAAGTCATAACACTGTCTTTGAACTCTTTGTCCCCAAGAAGCAGACAAGTGAGGATATGATCTTTCTTTCTGCCATTGACTGAGGACTCCCGGGCAGCTCTTGAGCTGTTGGAGCACCCATTTCAATGTATCAAAAAGGAAAACTTAATATGTGTCTCTAGTGCTACCACAACACCCATTGATCAGTGCCTTCTTGGAACAAGAGGTATGTTCCATTTGTCTAGTTTTGTAATCTGCCTGAGATTTTAATCTTTTTTATTATTACCTGAACACCTTCCAAACAGGTATGCTGTATGTTGTTATTGATATGGCTTTGTCTGATAGCAGTTCTGAAGCAGTTGGAGGACAAGGAATAGATGGGTAAAAGGGAGCTAGGACAAGACCATACTAGTTTGAAAATGCAAAGTCTGATATCTCCAAGACTGACAAACATCAGTTGGGTAGAGGAGACAAGTGTGCTTTCCCCAACAAGATTCAGCTGAGAAATTTCAAGTTCCTTCATGGAAAATAGCTTTGTATTTCATTCACACACACCCTCATAGGCTTGTAATACAGTGAATTGAACTGTTTAGTGGTAAAATATGATTCAGAAAAAAACAACATTCACATTCGTGGTCGATGCACATTTAAAACCCATTCCCCATGCATTACTCCAACCTTTACAATTTTAGTTTCATAAATCTATTAAAGAAGTTTACTTTCAACTACTGTGCAATGAAATTTCCTATAGCTCAGTAGCCAGAATAAACATGAGCATATTTTTAAAAGATTAACCTTTACAATAGTCTGCAAAGGTCAAGATTACTCAGAACTATAAACAAAAAATTAAACCAGAAATAAAACGTTTCTGAAAAATTAGAGACTTCTGCTCAACATGTTGTAATCAATTTACACCTGTTCCAAGAATGTGGCAAATTGAATGTAATGATAAAATGTGAAAAACAAAAAGTAACCACTTATATCCAAGAAGCAGATGAACCTGAAGTAGAGCAGGTAACAAGCTGGGTAAAGGTGAAGAAGGATTCTTTTGTATGCTCTGGGAGCTTCTCTTAGTTTCCATTAAGCTTTTTCTGGGATGCAGCCTTAAAAGTATAGGGGCCACTAAAAAGAGTATATACTTGCCAATTCTATACTCATGAATGCTTGCAATATATAGAACCTTATATATCAAAAATCTTTCTATATGTTTTTTAGTTTAAAGCATTTAGAAAATGTTGTGCCAAAGTAGTTCTTGCTATAGAAATGGTTTATGATTATTTCTCCCTGGATTTCTCAGATGTTATGTGCATCCAACAAGCATTTAGTGAACTACCATAGGCTGGTAATAGAGCAAGGACTGTGCCATAGACATGCTCTGTTCTTCGGAACGTCAGTCTAGCTAAAGCAGAGGTGACCTACAAGTGGACAAGGATAACTCAAGACAATGGCAGTGAAATCCAATGATGGGCCAGAAACATAGGACTCAGTGGCTGAGATAACTCAAGACAATGGCAAGTACAGTGAAATCAAATAATGTGCCAGAGAAATAGGACTCCGTGGCCTAGATGACAAGACAATGGCAAGTACAGTGAAATCAAATAAGGTGCCAGAGAAATAGGACTCAGTGGCCAAGAAGACAAGACAATGGCAAGTACAGTGAAATCCAATGATGTGCCAGAGAAATAGGACTCAGTGGCTAAGAAGGTAAATTTTGTGTTGAGGTGGGAACAATTATGGCTGGTCACATGAAATATTCGAAAGAACTGCAGCCAACATGATCAGCAGATACAGCAGACTGAACACGGGCATGAGGTGAGTGCTGAGGGCGGTTTCACAACAACTTGATCACATTCAGCCAGAGAACTCCATTTAAGAAATACTGAGGTGCCAAAAATATTGGTTGTGTTTAAGTTTGGGAATTATGAGCATGTTAACTTAGGAAAAAAATGTAAAAAAAAAAAAAAAACAACCTAAAAGCTGACAGGTAGACCCATCTAGAAATGCTGATATAAAAGCCTTTATAGTAGTAAACTACTAAATTCAACTTTAAAAAAAATCTGAAAAAAAGATCCAACATCAAAAACTAAGATGTGATTTTTAGAACTGTTTTTCTAATTGTGTACAATTATTGATTAATTTTGCTTTTGACATGAAAATAATTTGTGCATCTAATTATCATCCAGAGGGAAGAACAGTTTTGGAGGAGAGAAGCCTATCTACCAAGAACAACAGGGAAAAGCCTGAGTGTGACGCTGGTACCAAACAAAAGGAGTGACGGGGATAGCAGGGAACAGAGCAAAGATGGGACTTTTTACAGAGCTGATTGAAGGCTAACAAACAGCATGGGAAACAGCACCAAGCTGAGAAACCTGTGTTATTGGTGGCCTCAGTGGGTCAGTAGAGCCCATGGACTCTACTGTATGGGAAACAAGTAGCCACTGCTCAGACAAGTCACTTCCTTGTTTAGTTCACACAATGCCTCCACAGAGAGGAGACTTAGGGAGATATGAGAGTAGAATGATAATATTCAAGAAGAGAAGTTATTTAGGAGCAAGTAGAAACTAGTAGATGGAGGATTCACCTCAGGCAGACAAGATGACGTGGGAACAAGCACAGCAGAAGAAGCGCTGTGTTTTAGTCAAAATAAAAACGTTGCATCACTAGAACAGATTATCTTACATGTGGAAATACTTCCAACTTCAGATCTAACTTGAAAAAGGTACTAAGTTGGATATAAGTACAAAACCTCCATGCTGATGGGCATTCAGAAACTGCTCAATCAATCCTTTATGAGATGAAATATTCTGATTTAATCAATTTCCTGATTAGCTAGATCAGATTTTTAAGATAAAGTTGCCAATCTTTCTTACAAGCATCAGCTAAGATCAATGAAATAGTATGGATGGTTAGCCCAATGTGCATCTCTGCATATGTGTACAAAATAATTAAATGTATTACAAATGTTTTATCTCAATAGTAGCATGCCCTGAGCATAACAAAACTTGCATAGCAACCAAAACTGAAGTGATACAAACATAGGTTTTCTCTTTTCACTCAACATGCTCATGGACATTCCCACTTTTACTTTGTAGACCACCATGCTCTCTAACTATGTTGATCCTTGCTAGACTAGAGCACTTTGCCGCCAGAAGTATAGGGCCAAGACTGACTTGATCACCATCCAACTTCTACTGCCTTATGGCACCGACGAGTCTCCAGGTATCCTGCCTGTTTTCTGGGGAGAGGGGGTGTCATTGAAAAAAGCAGATGTGAAATCTATCTCCATTTGCTTAAAATACTCTCATTCTATATACAAGAACATGGCAAAGAAGCTTTCCATGAGCAACACAGTAAAAGGCAACATGGTGCAGAGAGTCCATGACCCTGAGAAGGAAGGGGAGTTTATACCCTTAGGCAGTACTTAAAGAATTTGGAGTATTTCCACTACCGAAGCCACTTGAAGAAGTCAGGAAAGAGTAAATATGCTAACACTGTAACCTTTCAAAAGTACAACTATTTAAAAAGAGCACACTGGCAGAGTGCTGTTCAAATAGTCTAAAACAATGAGCGGCCTGACATTTTTCAAACAAATATTTTAAAATGCATGCCCACATGTTTGCTGGAAATTAATGCCATTTGTTCAACAATGATAGACTTGATTCATATTCAGTCTCATATAGTGGATTATATTTTCTGATTTCATTAAACCCTCAAAAGGTTACAGCTGGTTGACATATGAAAAGCTTTACACCTTGAAAACAGAGAATTACAGCAGGCCCTCGGTTACACAATTAGTCCCCAGAAGAAGCAGAAGAGCAGAGAACTGTATTCCTCACCCTCACTGATTATATATTCAAGTTTTATTATGCCAAATGACTGAAACGGTGGACACAAACATATGGCTGAGCATAGGAGGTTTCCCTTGGAGCTGAGCTCTGAAGTGTGCCTGAGGAGGAGTCATTTACAGTGAGTTCTGGAGACTTGAATCTGCAAGTCAAAGCTATAAAATGTAAAGGTGACAGGCACCACAGTGAGAACACAGGTGCACGATTGACTGGCAAAGAGGGGATGTGCTTACCAAAATACAACTTTGGATTCAGCTCAACAATATTAAAGGTCATATTTTAGTTTCCTTTTTCAGATTACTAAAACCAACCAACTGCCTACCGCCCACCCACCAACCAAGCAAACAAACAAACATCCAAACAAACCAAACTCTTTAATAACTAGTTTATTGGGAGTGACAGAAGGGCTGTGTGACTCTGGAGAAATATTTAAAGTCAGACTTTAAATATTCTTATCAGCCTAGTTGTATTAGGAAATAACTGTTTGATCATTAGGAGACATATCATGATCAATGAGTTTCACTAGGGCTTCCATCATTATGAAAGTGATTCCTCCAAAAGGAGCTTTAACAGACAATAATTCACAAAACCTTCCCTCCTGAGAGGGATAGTTACATAAATGTTCATTGTACTGTCAAGTCTTCAGTGATAACATAAATTCTGAAATTAAGCCCAGTATGCAGAAGTTAAAGTGATTGTGCCTATCTCCCTTTCTAAAAATCCTCCTATCTTTTTGAGTTGTATTCCTCTTATACTTCTTATATATGTTTATTTCATTTCTCTTTTGAAGTAGAAACTTCTGTGCACCACTAGTGTCCTTAATGACTTTGTTTTCATAATAAGCACAAGGGCCAGGCTACTACTTACTTGCTGCAAGGCATTAAATATGTTAATTAACTTCCTGGTGCCTTAGTTTTGTATTTATCAAGGATAACAATTATTCTGAAAGTATTAGTTGTCATGGCAGCTGAATATCTACAAAAATGATGACAAGGCCTGAAACATAGTGGCCAATTATAAATGATTTGCATTCATTTATTATTTAAGTCATGACTATATATTATATGCTAATAAATCCCACCTTGATAGGTAGAAGGGGAAACCTTTCAAATATTTGATAATTTGCCTCCGGGTTCTTCATTGTTTCTAATTAAAATTCCATCCTGGAAGTATCTCTTATTCAATGCTGAAGTGCTAGAGGGCTTTCTGAGTGAAAGACTGTGTATATCTGAAAGGCTAGTTGAAGATTCCAGCTGTCATTCAAACCACTGGACTAGAGGGAACCCTCCAGAAAGTTAGGTTTGCAGTAAAAGATGGGATTATCCAAAAGTACATCAAAGAAATTCTTGATTTCCATTCACATTAAGATTACATTAAGTCACTTTATGAAGCAGAAGGGAGAGGTATTCAACTGGTATCAAGTGTAGCTTCAAAATTATCTATGCTACCTGCAGAAATTCAGGTTAATTCAGGTTGTCAGGTTCCATCCTGACCTACTGAATCAGAATGTGATCATGGATCTCAGGAGGCTACATTTCTACCAAGCATCCAGATACCTGCTATATCACTAGGGATACTTCAGGAGCTACTCCAGGAAGCCCAGCTCAGGTAATAGGTATGATCCCCAAACCTATGCTTTTGGTGATAGATCTTTCTGATTGGATAGCAGAGCTGTAGGTTATTTAATCTTGTTCATCTCTTTTGCACTCCCAGGGTTAATTTCTTCATTTGCTTTGCATACTTGTACTCTGCCCTCAGTAAACAAATATAACCCTACAAATCATAGTGGGACCAAAGCAGGCCTCTGGGCAGAGGCAGGTACCCCAAGAACTTGGCTCTAAGAATGATGTCTCTGCTGACTTCTTCCTTAGTGGGTCACCCAGCAAGATTATCCAGTGTCCAATTAGGAAATCCCCATTTGGCCTTAGGCAAGGCCTCTAAAGCATCCCAGTAAGTTCAGGATCAAGCTTAAGGATTGAGGATAACTGAACATGTCAGAAAATTTGCTGAAAGTAGTTAACCTGTAAAATCAACTCTAACGGCTCTTACACAGACATGCTATTTCAGTTTCTGCTAATGAGAGAATCCAAACTCTAAATTATAAATCAATTTATACCTCCCTCGGTGAATCAGATGTGGTGAACAAGCTAATATTCTCTAGAGAAAAGGGTAAACATGCTAGTACAGACATTGCCACTGTCACAAGTAGAGAAATCCAGTGTTTCAGCAGCAAAGTGCATGGCTAAATGTCTTCCTTTTTCAACATTTGATGCACATTCCTTCTCCATGTTGGCTCCTTTTTTTCACTTTGTATATTTTAGAAAATGAAATGTAGTTATACTTGATTATACTCAGAGCTATAAGGGAGGACCTACTGGTACACAGGGGATACAAGGTTGGGCCAGTAGTGCTAACTATATCATCAAGGCCCAAAGTTTTTCTTTCCTTCAGTAGCTTTAAATTTGAATTTCTCGGGCATGCTCATGGTAGATAGGGAGAAGACGCATCACCTCTGGAAGGAGCGAAGAGTGGGACTTGGAGTGACTTGGTAAATTCTCTGGTGCCCCACAGCATTAGCTGGGAAACCCTCAGCCCTGAAGTGTCCTATCTATCCATCTACTCAATCTTCTCCTGAAGCTCAATAACAACCCATTACACACAGCCATGCTTTGGACTTGAGCCTACACAAACCAACTCTCTACAGAGTGCTAACTCAGGCAATAGATGGGCAGCTCAAATTCTGAGGCTGATTTACATGCTATCCAGCCAAGCTAGAAGATTAAAGAAACAAGTCACTTAGGCAAATTCAGCTAGGCTGTGGCATGCAAATAAAGTTTAGAAATGAGAAAAACGTCAAGGTTATAATGAAGCGCACAAGGCTAGCACAAGTTCAGCCAATCCCAGCAGCTCATTAAAACCAGTTCTCTCCCTTCCCACTAAGTCTGCTTTCTGATTTGAAAGTTACATAACCCTGGCAGCAGCAGAACCTCAAACTCCAACCATTACCCACAGTCCATCCCAGTTAACTACCAATCACCAGAATATTTCCATGGGAGAAGAGTGGGGGTGATTTTATAAGTCTGTAGGTTTTCATTACTGTGAATTTCTCAGCTTTTGTAGGTCAGAAGAACACTGTGTGATAACTATAACTCTTCCTTATTGGAAGGGTAAAGGGTAAAGAATGCCACACTGTAAAGAGCTGATGTCACTGCACAACTCTTGGAGAAAATGGATGGAGAATCTAAAAGAACACAGAAAGTGATTTAAAAAAAAAAAGTAAAATTAATTGGTAAGCTACTTTATATCTCCTGAAGGGATAAATCAAGAAATAACATACAGTATTTAATTACCAATGACTAATTCCAGTAATAAAGCATATTTTTATTGCTGCTATTGAAAATATTTGATGCATTGGTTCATGCATTCATTCATTCATTCGTTCATTTAGCAGTAGTATAATCTATACCAGGATTGATGTGCACTCAGAAAATATGGATGCCTGGATTCCCTCGTGCCCCTGAGAAGCACTGCCTTTCCCTCACCATCCCCCTGTCGGAAACATTTATAACTCATATTTGTTTTCTGCACTAAGCACTAGTTACTAAATGAAAATATAAAAGATGGAAAGAAAGTAAGACACAGAGAAGAATGAAGGGAAGGAGCAAGGGAAAGACACAGGAAGAAGTTCCTTCTTACTATAAACACAATCCACCTTGCCCTTCCATTTAAGGTGATCTAGAGTTCAAAGAACCATTGCTTTGCAACTGCCTTCCATATAGGCCCAATCTAAACTTTTAGTTTTATGAACCGAACTTTACATTCACCCTACCAGAATCACATTTATTTTCAAACTGAAAGAATTAAAAGATTCATTTGGTATATTTCAATGTGTATTTAGAATGTGCCACAGTCAGCTTCCAAAAATAACAAGGAAAATAAAATAGGTCAAGAAAAGGAAAAGACTTTTTATAGTGACTGCTAGCACTATTTTCCTGAGGATTAAAATGTTTATGATTGGAAAAGGGATCTATTAATCTTTCACTTGGCAATTCTGAACAGAAGAATATTAATGAAAAAGATGAAGATGTCTGAAAATGTAATGCACCGGGAAGGTAAGGGACAGCCAGAGGCCTTACACAGTTCTGTGGGAACTTAAGCTGGCACTATGGAAAATGATTCGGTATTACAGAGCAAAGCTCAATAGTTATACATCCCATGACTCAGGAATTTTACCCCAAGATTATGCCTCTAAGGTCTCTTTTATGTATGTTCCAGAAGGCAGAGACAGAAATGTTCATAGATAAAATCCTTTGAAATATCTGGAAAGAACCCCAAAGCCCATTACCAGTAGCCTGGGAAGGAACTATTGGCATGTTCATAGGAGTAGTTTAAGCTTAGAAAATAAGTAATGTTTATCTGCACACAGTAAAATGGATGCAGTGCTTAAAGCCAGTGTAGAGGGTAATAGCAGTTACAGTAACTTTATAATGCTCCCCCAGAGTAATACCACACAACATAGCATTGAAAGACTTACAGAGATATTAAAATATTAGCTTTAAAACTATAAGAGAGTTCATAATCCCCCAAGATTTAGATTGGTGAATACAGGATAAAAGGCACAAATGATGAGTGTAGAGGAACCTGAGGCAGGGTCAACAGGGGTGATCCTAGGGAGAGGACTGAGGATGACCATGGTTTCTATTTGTCTTTATAACTCACAGAAATAATGTATATCATCTATGGATTACACAAACACACACACACACACACACACACACACACACACACACACACACACATACCAAGCATTACATGCACATTAAAAAAATAATCCTAATATCACATAATGAAATATTTTACAGTGAATGAAATAGATCAATGAGTTGAAATGTATGCACGAATTTGAAAATATCTGAAGGCAAACTATCCAGGTTAAAATGCAGAACAAGAACATGGTGCAACCTTGCTTCTGTAACAAACAGAAAGAAAAGCTCAGAAAACCTTTCAGGAGACTGCCTTGCATAGAATGGATTCCTAGCCCCCCCTTCCCTTTTATACTCAGTCAATGGGGAGGCGCGTGGAAGGAGTACACTGTTCAGTCACTTCTCTGAGAGGCCTTTCTCCAGATTCCCAATCCAAGTCAATGAAAGTCCTTCAGATGCTACTTTGTGCTTTCCCTAAGTGCTCTGCATTCCTTGCACACGATTCTCTTTATTAAATCTATCTGAAGTGAGTCTAATTTGAGTGTACTGTTTTCTACCAGGATTACAACTGATACATTAATGTATTGATAAGAAAGTGTAAATAATAGACTCAAAAGATATGCAAATGAACTGGCTGTTATGAAGGTATTGCCAAGATCAACATCCACACAGCTCTTTGAATGTGGAGAGGTCCAGCTGGTGCCTGCATGGAGCCTTCATTACTACATTCTAGTCTCTTTAGTGTGGCAAGGTACTTGGCAATCTACCAAGAAGGAAGCTGGGACACCAACCCCCACAAAACCTCTGACTTACAATCTGTCATGCCTGTAAGGTGTGCTGAGGGAATGGTGGTGCAGGACTTACAGAGCGGCCAACCAATGTTTGATTTAGCTTGAGGCCTACTCCAGAAAAGGAAGCTCTTGCCACTGCTTGGATGGTCAGGAGCTGGATTGAAATGAGACCTAGAGTAGAACCAAATATGACTGGTTTTAAAAAGAAAAAAAAAATCAATGAAATGATTCTTAATAATATTCTGATTGGACTATGCTGTTAACTGCCCGTTGGCATCTTCTTCTTCCAGTATTTCTACTTGGTACCCCATTGTTGCAATGCAGTGAAATAGTTTAGCTTTTTCTTTCCTAAGAGCCACAATTTCCTCCAGTCCATGAGTACCATAAAAAGATGGTGGAAAAGAGAGGAAGTTATAATTTCAGATGGGATGCTCACTGTTATTCTCATGAAGAGGGAGTCTATACATGGTAACAAAAGGCAGTCTAAAGAAGACAGTGTGAAAGAGCCTGGTCGTGTACCATGGTTCCAGTTGTGCAGAACTTGGTATTGTTTGCAATAATCATAGCTCTACAACTTGTCGAAACAGAAAGTAGGCACGAAACTAAGTGAAAGGTAACGGGGTCCTGCAGGGCCCTTCCAGAAACTGTGCCGTAATTTATCTTAGGATCTAAAGAAGGAAAAAGGATGATAAACCTGGCACTATTAGACTTTCTGGATGTTATCAGAAAGCAGCTTGCCTAGGAATGGAGCCACAGTAAGAAAAG